>JAOEHY010031375.1:20406-44613 GCA_025447955.1 Psilopsiagon aurifrons | reverse complement strand
GGGGGTCTTTTTTATACTAGCTTTGATAGCTAGTCCAGTGAATTCAGTGTAGCAAAACCATTCCCTTTGTAGGCTGAACATTTAAGGACTTCGCTAGTTTAAGTCCAAATGTGAGATGCAACTTTGTTGGAATGCCAGAAGTCATACAAAAAAATCCAGTTACCAGAGGCATAATATGCATTCTCATGAAGTCTGGAGAAGCAATGGGCATAACTCTTTTGTGAGACTTGGTGAAATTTCTCATTTTATGTATGTCAAGCACTGTGTATATGGGACTTGCCTTGTCTGTCAATAGAGTAGGTGAAAGTAGACCCTGGGTTTGCTCCCCAGTGAAGCTGAGAGTGCAAAGTATGTCACAACAATATCGTTACTTCCTTTACATTTATATTTTCTACACCCAAGCACTGATTTGCTCCTTATTTAAGCAACATTTTCTTGACAAATTAAAAAAGCAGCAATAGCCATTACTGCAGGCTATATACAGCCTCTAATATCACTTAAGCATATTACAGAGTATAATATCTGGTACTTAACGACTAACTTGCATATGAAAGCTCACATAATGTCTCATAAAACCCTTAAAATGGCTTCAGTTTAAGAGTCTCTTTTTTTTTAAAAAAAAAAAACCACCTTCAGGGAATATTGTAAATGAAGTAGCACTTCAGCCTTAGAAAAAAAATTCACACACTTGCAGAAATTTTTAATATAAATTGAACACATTAAAAATTAATTTTGCATGACCATTTTGTATTGCAGTGCCAATGCATAGTTAAGATAAGGCCTTAACTCTCCTTTGTTTAAAGTAACATGGAAACATATCTCACTTTTCCTGTCTCCATTATCTGTACATAATTATAATTTTCATTAAAAAGACACTGGAACCCCATCCTCTTATAATGACAGCCCCAGCTTGAGATCAGTGAAACCCTACCTGTGTTTCTACGGAAACTTGCCATAAACTTTTAGGAAACTCATTAAAGAAAGGTGTGACCTAAAATTAGATACAGCTATGCAGAATGGTGTACTAATTTATATCATAAGCTAGCCAGGGAGAAGAGAATTTGGTTTGTTGGGAAAATAGACGTTCTCTTTTGTGATACTTTGCTAGTAGAAATCTTGTAGATTCTGCAGTGACATCAACTCTCAGCTTTAAAGACTCAGCTGACAGAAATGCTGGCATCGAAAACACTAAACCAAGACACGGTTTGTGTTATGGTTTCTCTCTTCAGTGGGAAGTATATATAGAAAAGACCTTTACCAGTTTTCCTCTTCTTTTGCAGCTTTTCGATTTGACTCACAACCAGAACTTTAGAGAAGGAAATTGTTCTGTCAGGTATTGGTCACAATCTGACATTGACAAATCCCTTTTGCCACACGGGAATGGCTCAGATGGACATGGCACCAGTGTCATGCCACGATGTTGAGAGCACATGGAGATTTGTACTCTGCAGCTCTGGTGACCAGGTCTTAATGGTGGAGAAATGTCCAAATCTCACTGCTTTCACTGTATCACAACAGGCAGCAAAGTGTTCTGTAATAGGACTTGTGTATAAGGTGCTTAATAGTTGTTTTTTTCATTTTTACTATCAAAATGTATCCAAATGTCTTCATTGTGGTTTTTATCTGCAAGACTTAAATCAGTTTTCTAACCCCATTCTGAAAGCTTGTTTGTGTCCTATAAATATTTTAGTAAAGACATTATCTTATGTCAAGGATTATGGAATGTTGTAGTTCATAATTTTCATTCAAGTTGTTGCAAAAGGAAAATTTGTAATGTGGCGTCCATCACTCCTATGACTTTTTTGATCACTAGACTCCTGTTATACATTTTTTTGCAAGTTAGGATAGAGCGTTTAGTTCAAACCAAAAAATGCCACCTTCAACCCAAAACGTCTCAGAAATTGTTGTGACTTCTAAAATCTCTAAATGTTCTAAATCGCTGGACTTTAAAATAAAATAACCTCCTGGCTCTATAGTCACATGGAGATGGACAGCACTGAAATTGGCAAAGCTAGAGAGGGCAGCAGCTAGGGAAAAAAAAATACCTTCTCTAGCATGTGGGGCTATATGCTATAGCATTTAACAGGGATTTTAGTTGAGAAAGCCTTGAGGAAAATATTACAGCTTTCCACTTATGTGCAAAGAAGCAGCAAAGCTGTACTGAGCCTCATGTACATCCCCTGTTGATGAAGAATAGGAAAATGTCTGACTAAAGCAACAGTAATGTCTTTGCATAGTTTTTCTGTCATGCTTGATTTTGTTTCTTTGTTTCTTTCCATTATTTGGGCTTTCTGATTCTTTTTCTTTTGGAAAATACCCTGAAACTTCTAAAGGTTCTTCTGGAATCTCATGGAAATTTGCTGACGTTCCACTGGCCGTACCTTCAGAAGAACACACAATAAAATTAACAGGAGTGCTTCCTCCTATGTTTCCCAGTCATATCTTTAATCTCTTCATGTACTTTCTGCTTTCATGTGGCTTTCTGAGGATGCCTCAGCACCTTCATCTACAGACCATAAAAGAGAACCTTCAAGGTAAACCGATGAGGCTGGTAAGCCATACTCACCACATGTGTCAGGCTGTTTAAAATAACTTCTGTTCTCTCAGTGAAGCCTTATCTTTCAGTCTAAGGATTACATAAGGAAGAAAACTATTAGTTTTGTCCTTAAGGGAGTGTAGAATGGGGACTTCTTGCTGACCATGGATGTGTCTAGCGGCTCAGTACCAGAGACATGGGAACAAACAACTGCAGGGTCTTTGAAGAGGGGCTGGGTTGCTGATCACCTGGATGATTATCACATAGGACTTCAAACAAGATTGGGGATATGAGCCCACAATGAAGGAGGAAGAATTATCTTTTATATGATTTTATAATTATTATATGAAGGGAAGATATGGAGGGTGCTCGGCGCTCTTCTCCCTCACCTGCACATTGACCTACAGGGCTGAGTCAGATAAGAAGAGCTGTTCAATGCACTCTGAGGGTGATGGCATAGCTTATCTTCTTTTTTTTTTTTTTTTTCTCTCTAGGAAGAAAAAGAAAAAGTCAAATATCGAAAGCATTTCTCAAAAAAAAGTTTGTATTTTCAGGTGCTGGGATTGACAGTGAGGCATTTTCTTCACTCACAAACAAGGTTTAGCTTCTGCTACACTCTGCATCACTAGTCAAATTTTCTTCTTGGAACCTAGACTGTTTAGAATTTTTTTCATCTGCCCAAAGGCTTTGCTTTCTCCAGTAAATCTACTGCTATCTCTTCTACATAGTTAATGTGCCCATGTTCTCACAAGGCTGACTTAAATTTTGAAGTATATGTATGTGTAGAACGGCAGACACAATTGTATATGTTAGACAGTTCATCTTGAAAACTATTGTGGTGGTCTTTATGGGATAGATTCTTTCATCCTTTCTCCATCGAAGCTGTAAGGGAATAAAAAGAAATTACCTTTCATTGCAAGTCAATTTGTGGGATATAATGGCACAACTTAGAAAGGAATATTGCAGACAGTGAGGCCACTTGGATTAGAAGTCTTGAATCTGTTGTAGGGCTATATATTTCCATAGTATTGTGTTTTGTTTTGTGGGGAATTTAATAAGAGATGTAAATCTGCAAACAGCAATGATATCACCATAAAATATGAAAGATTCATGTATTATAAATAGGTATGATAAATAAATCATTATACTAATGTATATCTGGATATGTATGTGTGTATGTACATGAGCTCACTTTTCTTTTTGAAATAATTAGTGGCAAAGTCTTCTATTGTGCATTGCCCTCTGACCTGTGCAAGAGCTTTAATGACATTTCATTCAGAGAGCTGTAGGTTGATTTTGCTCTGTGCTGAACTGGAGTAGCTCAGACTCATTAAAATGGGGAAAATCACAATCCAGATACTGAAAAAAAAAATGAGTCCAAGGAGCTCAGGGTCTTTCTAGAAGTGCCAAGGCACCTCCGAGTGCACTGAGCTAGCAGTATGCAGTGAGCATGACATAAGGATTGCATGGGCTCTCTATATCGCTGTTCAAAATGTTTCTGCAGGTAAATTTGGATTATATCAATCATCTGCTGCATGTGCCAATGCAGCGTTCAGCAGCCACAGTGACAACCTTACTGTGATGACTTCTTTTCCCGGTTCTGACTGACAACATATCTGCTGGTGTGTCAGCTTCTCCAGGAACATGTATATTGTTCATTCATATTAAGTCACACAAACTATCTGATAGGCACTTACAGCTATAGATTTCTCCTCAGTAACTTGTGTCATCTAAAGATAGCTGGCTACACAACCTCTATTTTTAGGCTGGGTGGGACACTTCTAAATTAAGGCATGAGTAAAACAGAATTGTAAGAGAGCTCCAGAACATTAGAAAAAAATCCTGTGTGACTTCAGTTATGTTATTAACTTTTCCACTTTTGCTGCAGAAGTTGTTTCTGTCAATATTTTACTTTAATGGTGCTGAACGGGAGGAAGGAGCAGGGTCCAAGCAGATGGCTGTCAGCAAACTGATGACGGCAGTTGAGAATTAGTGTCCAAATACAGTATTTAAAACTTGCTACAGTACATAGTTTCCTGTATGTGCGTGCCAAAATAAATCTGGTTTGGAGAACCTTTCAGGATCTTTATTTTATTATTATTTGGAGCTTATTCTAATAACTAAACAGGCAGCATACCTTAGGTTAACCGTAAGGTGGATCCATCAAACAGTAGTACAAAACTAAATGAACCAGAAAGACCTTTCTAACTTTTATTCATTCCAGCTATTGACTTTCTGAATATCGCTAAGTATCAGGTTGGATGGTAACTAAACAATAATATTTGTTTGTATCTACTTTTCACCTACTCATTCCCCATGATCACAGGCTGCCTTTTCACAGCAGCCTCTGTTTTTATCCTCTGGATGGTTTTCCCTAAAGAGTTGGTACCATCACTTGGGGTAATTGGATGTGAGACTTCCAGGGTACCAAGCAGAAAAGTTGAGGCACCTGAACCAAATACATTTTTAGCAGATGATAAAGGCAGCAGGTAGTGGCTATTTCATTACACACATATCTTTTGCTCTAAGTGTTACTAATATGTTGGTTTAGATACCTGGCTGCAGTGGGGTCAAAGCAGGGTCAAGCTGTCTCTTCTGCAGTGAATTAGAGGCTTACATTCATTATCTTCCAGTACCTCATTAAAACTGCTTTAATGTGGTGAACATTTGATGGTAGACAAAAGCTTTAATCTTGTGAATATCAAACACACCTGTGTTACATTTCCTCTTGTGAGCAGTTAGCAGAAACAGGTTAACAAGATATTTTAACTCCTTAATCTGCTGATTTTGTGTGGAAACCAGACTTTCACCAGTCACCTAAGTTTGAACTCAGGAAAAAAAAAAAAAAAATCCTACATACACCCCTAATTTATCAAGCTCTTTTTTCAGACTCTGACTGCTCTAGACACTTTTAATCATCTGTTTAATTTTGCACCTTTTTTTTTATCCTGATATATTATATGCAGGTTATACTTAAGGCCCAGATTTGCCCTATTTTTCTTCTTCATGTGACCTAGATTCAAATTTACACACTGTGAAATAGCTAATAAATCCCCATTAAGGTTGTAAAAGGTGAAGGTTCAACCAGTGTGCAAGTCATCAAGTTCTAATGTAAAACTGAATGAGCCTTGATATTAGGCTCAAAAAGTGGGGCTGAAAGGCTCTACAGGTTTCCAGCTCTTTTATGGCTGGCTATGCTTAAGGCACCTAATCTGAGACTACACTGTTAAGCCTCTACAACAGTGACAACAACAGGCCTTAAGAAGAGTGAGAAAAAAAAATACTGCTGTCTCAAAAATTAAACGTCAGTGGTTTTTCCTTTGTGCCCAGAAGCCTGCCACCACTACACATTTTATGCTCCACACATTCTGTATATTTTACTGCAAGTAAATACAATTCAATAAGTATTTCCCTATAAAAATTACAGCCTCTAAACACAAACATTCACACAAACCCTTGCGAAATACATTACTTTTGTGCATCTCTCCACATCAGCGTCACACTCCTGAAATAGGAGGGCGGAGGGATTGAGGGGGGAGGGTTTGCTTCACTATTGAAGTCTAGAAAAAGTGGTTTGTCAGTCCAGTTTGAAAGTGCTGCTTTTTCTTTTTTTTCACTAGCCATAGAAAGTATTACAATGATTTACAGAGACATGCTGAAAGTAAATTATGTTGTAAATGCCGGTCCCTAGGGTCAACAAAGAATCACAGGGAAAAAATGCAAAAAGTTTGAAATTCCCAACAGCAAAGGTTGACAGGAAAATATGGTGTTGTTTTTCTCTGAGTAAAAGTAACTTTTATGTTGTGTTTTCCCATGAGAAATTATAAACTTTCAAAGGAATTTTAGTCTCTTGTATGCACACATAAGAGCAATTTATCTGGTACTGCCCCAGTGAAAACACTGTTAAGACTTTAAAGCTGTTAGAACTATGGCTGAACTTCATCTAGGCTGCTACTACTTATTTGTTCTTGCTGCCTCTTCTTGTCAAAACATTTACTCAGACTTCGAAGAGTTGCAAGTTGGCAACGTGTTAATAATATTAGAATGCATTTGTGTCGGCCATGTGGCTGCAATATTTAAGTAAATTCATCACTTATTTAATGAATAATGAATTCACAAGAGTAGCTATGGAGACATGGAACCATATGTAGTAAATTAAATGGGATCTTGTCAACGTACAGTAACAGTGAATGTCACCAAAGTACTCGTGTCTGGTTTATAGCAGTGGTGATGCACTTACACTGAGGCTGAGGAGTATGCATTTCTTACTAGGTATAGTGCAGTCACATTTTTCACATGTAAGGTGTAACAGTGATTTCTAGCAGGTGTGGTAATAAAGTGAGGATGTACACAAGTTTCTCTTTTGCATATGCTGGAAAGGTGAAAGAATCTCAAGATAGTCTGTAAATTACTTAACATTTTGAAATGAAAGGCAGAGAACTGCAGGGTTTTTTTTTTTTTTTTTTTCTGATGGGAAAATATTACCAAAGAAATGTGGATGGGTGTTACTCAGCTCAGTTCTCACCTGGCCTAGTACATCATGAAAACTCCAGACATCAAAGATGTCTTCCAAGACTATTAACAGGGAAAGCCAGTCCTAAATAACAGTAGAGGATACACAAGCAGCTTGTAAACAGGAAATTTGGAAAAAGAGGATTGTGTGTAATTAAGTCCATCTTTCTGTCTGGCTTCAGAGCCACATGCAGTCTTCTGAACATTGCATCAGGATTCCCTAATGTAAGAGTTCAACCTGGTGCTCTCATTTATGATGTCCAGTGGCTAGAAGGCCATCTAAAAGGTGGTGGCTGAAGTCCATGAGCCTGCGTACCTTTCTCCCACGTGCAGGAGAGTCTTAATTCCCCCAGCCTGCTCTTGAGTGCATCCTCACACATCATCTGCTACCGAGGCCCTATCATATTCACTGGGGTATAACTTCCAGCTATTGTTTTAAAGGATTAAAAAAGTCTCAGTGTGAAGGTGAAATGAGCAATAGAGTACATTCTCAGGAGTTACCTTAGAATAACACAGACTTAAATTCAGGCCAGTGGTATCAGGAATATTAGATAGGTATGGAAGGATTTCAGGATTGGTTGTATGCAGCTTCCATCTCTGATTCTGCAATATCCATAACACTAATAAACTGTGTTCATAGGCTCAAATGGCAAAGTGGTGTAAGAAAGCTAATGATTAGCGATTAGCCAAGTGTAGCTATGGAAGTGCATAACATTAGCAAGGATACAATGTTTGGTTATACATATGACTAAAGATGTTTCGTTTACCTGAAAAACATCTATGGTACAATCCTGATGGCTAAAGAATTTGAGTTCTTCCAGTGAAAGCTTCAGATGATGAGAGGACTTAATTTTTTGTGCTTAGGTTCTGTCTCTTAATGGAGATATTTGGTTGCTGATTTAGCTGAAGGTCCTTTTTGTGTGCAAATAGGCATATCATCACTGCTGTCAATAAGAATAATAACATTGTGACATTATATACAATATGAACACTGTGCTTCTGATAGTAAAAATGCAGAAAAGGAGATAACCATTAGGAAACAAGAGCAGAGCTCATAAAGATTTCACCCATCTTTATTTTAAATATGTTAGAAGACTATACCCAACTAAATCCTGGCTTCTAGTAATGTTTATGTTTAGGACATCTGAGGTTTAGAAATTTTAAATGCTCTAAAACACAGACATAAAAGCTTTCAGGCCAGAGAGACTTCCAGTATTCCAGGCATAACACTCAGCTTTCCAGCAAGGTTTTCTTTAAGAACTCATGTTTGTCACCAAGCTTAATGACAGATAGTATTATAATATCTACCCATTACCTCTCTACACCAAATAACTCAGATCCCATCTTCATGAAGACATAGCTGACCCATTTTGAAAACTTAGCTACTGGGATCTTTGTAACATTCATTAAAATATTATTTCTGGGGTCCACATCACACCTACAAAACTTTCCCCTTATTTTTTCAGCTGTTGAGTTGTGTTATATCTCGTCATGTCACGTCATGTTGAACAGCATTATTGCCTTCAGAAATGATGGGCTAGAGCATGATTTAATGTGTTTTGAATGATGTGACACAATGTGACATATGTCATAAAATCAGTCATCCATTAAAAGAAGTGACAGATCAAATTCAAACAAAGCTTACCATAATTTTATGGCTACCCAATCGACTAAAACCAAATATTTCAAATTGTGAGCCAAATGTGTATAAATGTGACTAATTTTTGGTCAGTCCTTATATGCCTAACTTGGCATTTTACATTACTTCCACATTTCTTCACACTGTATTTGGTGGAAAGAGGACTTGTTCAATTCTTTTATATTATTCATTCTGCACATTTGTCAGTCCATTACTTCTATGTTCTTCCAGTCCCTTTCCTGAATAGTCCCCATTTACCTTCTATTGCTGGATCCGTTTGAACTATTATATTATTGAAGTAATAACATACAGAAAAGTTTGAATTTGTCATCTTGCAATGTTGTACCACAAGCCAAACTATCAAGAACAAAGCAATTATTTTCTGTAATTCTCCATCTGAAGAACACACTATTCAAAAATATCCTAGCATTGTATTTCCATTCTATGTATTTGCTTATTAAACACTTCTAATAAGTAATGTAAGATAGGAGGGAGAAAATAAAAAGTACCTTTGCCTTGTAAATGAGTTGCTGCATCTCTGTCTAAACCAATATCATTGTGGGAGTAAGCCCAAAAAGCTCTTCAAGATTGGAGTTGGGACAACTGGCAATATTCAGTAGTACCATAACATCACCATTTCACTGTTTGTAGAGTGAAATACTGAAGCTGTTTCCAAAGGAGAAAGGCATCATCATTCAGTGTAGGGATGTGAAAGATGATGTGGGTGCAATCCGTCTTTGTGATCACATAAGGGAATCCTGAAATGTCATAAAATCCCACTCTGATCTGTTGTCACTAGTGTTGGTTGCATGGAAAATTAACACATTTTAATTAACTGCCTGACCAAAGCAGCTGTTACCTTGTATGAAACCTTGAACATTGATGCCCGGCATATCCCACTAGGTGTTTGAACGTGCCAGTGGCATAAAACTGATTATAGTTCTGTACCAAGTGGCACAGCGTGACTCCTCTTGCAACACGCTCAAGTAAAGATCTTCCTTAAATTCTTCATGGGGCATAATGATGCTCCAGCGCAAATTGCTTAATAATGTCGTTATTCAGGCCAGACAGCAAGATACACCACACACAGCAAATCGTGTCCTGGCCAGACCAACTCTTTTCTCTGCTTTTGTTTCTGACATCTAAAAGGGTTCCAGCTGCCTCGACTGTGGATATATTTGGCATGTGATTTCCATCAGAATACTACAAGTACTATTTTATTTATATTCAATTTCTATCATTTATGGCAGATGGTTACTTGCCTTAAATTTTTTAAAAAAATTTTTCCTGCAGAATTTCACATTATAAGTACACTATCCAAGTCAGAGGCAACTTTAAGTTCAGTTACTTTTACCAAAGTTGATTCAAGTTTTCTAAGTGCTTATCCTCTCCATGCAAGTTTGCATTGCATGCAAGCATCCATGTTTATATATAGGTTTTTGATGGTTGGAAATACTTTCTTGTATACATCTATATACATGTGTATACAGATTTCTATATTTGCACATTTTAAAGGAAAACCATTTTTAGCTATTTCATGCTCAAAAATCTGAAATAGCTACAAATTATTGCATTATTAAGGATTATACCTTGTATACAGCTCAACATTTTCTAAATGCAATTCAAGTTCTAAATCAAGATTTGTAATACTCTAGACATGGAGAATTTTCTCTTTCGATATTTTTACAATTATCTTTCCATTCCTCTTTCTATGCTGTGTTACCACAAATGTGTTGCATCTACAGAGTGTACTTACATAGAAGATAGCAGTTTCTCAGCCAGTACAAACTGGCACAGCCCCACTGATTTCAGCAGACATATTCAGGCTTAATGTGCAGCCATTAAATAATGTCTAACTTGCATACAGTTTTTTCTTCCATAGGTTTCAAATCATTGTGAAAGAAATAGACCCCAATCCTGCAAACACTTATGTGTGTGTTACTACACATATGGGAATAATCCCATTAAATCAATGGGATTACTCGTGTGCAGAAAGTTAAGCATGTGTGTAAGTGCTGCTGGAGCTGGGCCTGAGGGAGAAGACAGGATTTTTGAACCATTTGTACAGTCAGTGTGAATGTTCATATTCCAGTTTTGTGCCTTCAAATGCTTCTTTCGATGCCAAATGCTATTTGCAAAGGAAGAATTTCCCTTCTTTTCCATCAAGCCAGGACATTTTAAGAATCTATAAACAATCTACTGTCATAGCACAAGAACCACCTATAAGTTCTCCATGAAGTTGAGCAAACTAATTACAGCATATGAATTACCTGACAATTCTGGAGCGTTCTCTGCCTGCAAAGTCTTCTCACATAACCCTTCATATTTGCAAATTTATGTAAACAGATTTGAATCTACAAGTTGTGAACTGTATGTGCTGTTATTCAGTGTTTTTTTCTTGATAATCTCAGGTGGAAGGATTCCTGGCCTAGATGCATTTAAATGCAAAGAAGCAAATAGAAGTAGCTCTTATGAACTCAGGAAAAAAAATAAAATACATACACAAAGTAAAAAAAACAGTTCAGCTAAGGGAAGGGGTACAACATTTCCCTGTGTAGGATGGAAACAATTGGGCAAAAAATATTTTGGGAAAAGAGCAAAATGCAAACTAAGCAGCGCTCTGCCTGGAAAGTCCTATTATCTTTCCAGAGAACAGCTAAGGGCTCCACCAGCTAAATATCAAATAAGAAAAGATCTTGTCTAAAGCTCCTCTTTCCTGCCATGCGCAAGTAGTCTGGTTCTTTGCGCACTAGGCTAGTAGCCATCTACAAATGGGGAAGAATAATACACAGGTATCAAGTGGTTTACAATAATACACTGGGGGAGAGGAAGGGGAAGAAAGAAAGAAAATGTTTTGGCAACATGGTTTCTACCTGCAGAGTGCCAAGGAAATCCCAGATAACTATTTCCATGGAACTTGCCTGCACTTAATCCTGGGTACATATTCTTAAGGATTCACTTCAGCTCTTAGTCTTTCAGAGGAAGATTTTCACAAACGAGGGAAGACCTGCACATCAAGTTCCCAGTTCTGTTAGCTGGGTGGTGTTGAGAGCATCACTTTTGTCCCACAGAGGCCAAGAACTGGTAACTGAAGCTTAAGCCCAAATTAGCCTGGACCATTTAGATATTGATTCACTGAATGAACTGAGAATTAATACCACAGTTTCTCAGATACCCATGGTCCAGAATAAATCCTTGGCAATAGGCAGTCTTTAAAAGAAATGCAAATACATTAATATCTGAAATACTACAATGAAATATCAAATATGAATGCATGTGTATGTATGCATGTATTCATATGTACCTATTTATATATGTCATTTGAACCCCGATACTTTATATTCCTGTCAACAAAGCTGTTGAGAGTAACAGAAAAGTATGTGACAGTAAAAAGCACAGGGTCTATAACAAGCTTGACTCATATATTACAGACATAAAGCTGGAAAATTGTGTGTGGTCTTCCTCTGGTGCCATACTCAAGATTTTTATTGCAAACACCTTTCTTCAAACATCCATTTAACATGCATCCATCTGTCAAGCAATGTTTTCCACAGCAGTGTTAATGTGCATGTGCCCCTTTCCACTTTGGTAGTTCACACCTTTAACTAGGGCTGGAGCCAGAGTGCAATAAACAACCTTCCACAGTTTTTAGTATAAAAGGCTCAAAATGTGAGAGACGCTTCATCAAAAAAACAAAAGACCAAGTAGTTTGTAGGTTGGAAATGCATGGGGAGTGGTGAGCTTTAAGACCTTTCTTGCAAATACTTCTAAAAAGTAAGAATGACGAATAATAGTTCAAAAGAGATGACAGAAAGTAATATGTGATGGGAAAGATGCATTCAGGTGCTAAAAGCAGAAGCACTTGCTTAGCTCCCAACCAGGTGCTGTGTCTTAACTTGTTTAAGAATACTTCTGGTCATGTTTAATTAGTTATGACAAAAGATTTTCAAAAAATGTTCAAGCTTTAAGTTTGCCTACAATATTTCACCTTTGTTCAGAAAAAAAGTTATCAGTGAGATATAAAAGCTTGAAAAAATATAGTATGACGGTTACTTCCCTAATGAAATATTAAAAATGCATCATGAATACTGTTCTGGCATTAAAAATAAACAATAACATTTCTTCCTAGTTACGATTCACTTCAATTCTTTAAAAATTAATTATTACCTCTTTAAATATTTGATTAAATTAGATTTGGGTGGGTTATCGCTACCCACAAAATACACTTTGTAGTGTATAAACTTGATTTCTTCAGTTTCTGACATGCACAGGCATGTTATACAGTTGTTTGATTATTAGAAAACTAAATCCAATGACTGTTTTGTAGTTTGCAAAATATACACTGCTGAGTCCTGTCACTTTGAATGAAAATGCAGTATTATGTTAGAAATCTCTAATAAAAGAGGAAAAGTAAAGCAGAAAAATTGCATTATGTGATATTTGGGGTTTTCATATCATATCTTATCATGTTGCTATGTCTCACATTCTAGAAAGGCTACATTATTTTTAATAATAGTTAATTAGGATTTGGGATAATAGCTTAGAAATCATAAGAAATTGCTAGGCATATAGAATCTATTCTGCTTTCAACGCATGAGGATTTATGAGTATAACTGCTTAGATATCAAGGGGAGAATAAGCCCTGTAGCATGTCCTAAGAGAGGTAAGACAATTATTTCTCAAGTATTATGGTAAAAGTAAATCAGTATGTCCAACTGGATAAAAAAGAAATGTTACTGGATGAGCGCAGGGGCTGATATGGTTATAAAACATTAGGTTAAAATTGAAACATATTATTAAGGTACTTAATAAATAATATTTCTAATTTAAATTATTATTAAGTAATAATATTATTATCTATCTAGATATTATATATGTCTTCCTTTTCTGACCATGTTTACACAGAGAATTAGGGCTGCTGGCATTCTTGCTTTGCAGTCCATTTTCCAATATGACTAAACAGCTGAACAACAGCAAAAGTTTCCTCAGCCATTTTCCTTCTCCCCTGCTAAAGCAGAGGGTTTTAGGATGAAGAGAAAGGTTGTCAGTCCTTGGCTTCTGTAGCAGTATTGCCAACAGGAAAACCTGGAGGGGAAGGGTTTGTTTCGGCAGAGGGGTTGAGAACACGCACCAACTGGGAGTTGGAGTTGAGAGTTTCAGTTCAATATGCACAAACTAGCGAGGAGTCAGCAGGAGCTTTTGTCATTAGAGACCAGAACCAGGTTTAAATGTGTGATATAGGAGGTGAAAAAAAAAAAAAAAAAGAATCTATTCTGATTTTTCTAAAACATAGTTATCTGAATTTTAATTAAAAACTTGATTATTTTATTACTAGCATGTCATTATCAAAAAAAAAAAAAAAAAAAAAACAACAACAAAAAAGAAGACAAAAAGAAGACATAGGCTTTGGGGCTGAAACACCTGAAAGGATGCATGTAGATTGTTTGAAAGATCAGCATAAGTGGCACTTCACCTGAAACAATGTATTTTTAATTTCATGCTTCATCCAGAGAAAAATGATTGAGTTTGAACCAAACAAGAAACAAGAACATTTGGATTTTGGGGATATAGCCCTCTTCTTTCAACTACATTGAAAATATCTTACTTAATCCTCAGAAAGCCAACATTAAAAAAATAAATAAATAAATAAACCATCCTTCCCTTTAGATTAGTATCACAATATCATAATGCTAACATCTGGCTCCTGAGCGTATATGATGGCTGCTTTGAAAGCATAATTGACTTTGTGGTGAGGTGCTCTGTTCATTGTTCAGATATTGTAGATGACACTTCCTCTCAACTAGCTTCACAGCAAGCTTCCGCATTGTACCATGCCGGGACAGCACAGGGAGTGCCTTTGCCCTGGCTTAGACAGAAGAATTTGTGGTGTAAATCGATCATTCATCAAGACTAGATGAAAAATTTTGCAAAGCCATAAAAAAAATTGTGTGAAACTGAATTACAAAAGTTAAGGTTTTTTCCTTACATATTTAAAATGGATTTTTTTTAAAGGAAAATATTGGTTTGTTTTTAATGTTGCTAGAGTTTCTTGGTTTTAAAGATAGAGTTTAATGATAGAAATTGCTAATTATATATGCCTCTAAATACTGCAACAAGCATTAAAAATAAAAAAGAGGTTTACATCAGAATAAAAATAGACATCTTCATGTAAGTGTTCTTCACACGTATCATCTGGATCCCATACTTTTCCTCTCTGGCTATGCAAAGAGTTCAGGCCTCAGACTTCAAACACCTATTTGACTGCTAAGGTGGGTAGGATTTTGTGACTCATTGTATGTCCTTTTGTTCATTAAGATGACAAGTAAATCTCACCACTTCTCCTTTGGATGAACGTGCTTATCAGGATGTATACTTTTCAGCTACTAAACCTAACAAAGGTCTCATCTTCCTGCACTGCGTCATGCCGCTTTACCTTTTACTTATTTTTCAGCCTGAGATACCTTACTTAACTTTACTGAAAGACTGAGCTATTGGCATGAATTGCTCCCATCTATCGAAGTAGCACAGGCTTCTCAAACTAAAATAGATCTAGAGTGGACTGAAGAGGCTGAATGAGGCATTCATCCAACCTTTGCTCTGAAGTGGAGACACCCAAATAATAACAGTGAAATCCGGAGGAATATCAACTATCTTGTAGAGAATGAGAAAGAAAATGTCTGGAAAACCAGCCTGCAGATTGAACTCTTCCTGCTTCAGAGTCATCCTCGGGTGCTTCAGCTCAACAGCTATAGACAGTGCTGAAGCACTCAGTAGGGCAGGAAGCTGGGCACAGGCAATAGTGCAGGAAAATTGTTCTCATGATTATAAATGTAGTAATCCAAGCTCTATTTGCATATTTTGATTTTGCTGTTCAGTAAAGTTGGATCCCTGAGGCACTTTGTAAGGTCAGCTGGGGGGCACTGGCAAATGGCGTATGAGAGGCAATGGGGAGACATCACCCTTGGCCAAGAAACCTGCCCAAAAGTGGAAATAAACTGTTCCTGTTTGGGGAAAGAAACAAAAAAAAAAAAAAAAAAAAAAAAATAAAAGAAAGAAATGTAAAAGAAGGAAAATTAAAGGAATGGAACCCAAAAAAAAAAAAAAAAAAAAAAAAAGCAGGTTTGGATGGGAAAAGTGCTTCCACAGCCAAGAAGAATTATTTAAGTTGGCTAATATAATGTGGCCAGTTGATACTTTGCCTTTCATATTCCTACTTGCCTGCCTCCCTCAAGAAAGGGAAGGAGCAGACAGATGTTCCTGGCTCGTGCTGGTGGGAATTCAGGGGCACATCTGAGCTTCTTTTCTTTCTTCAGAGGCACCCAGCTGGGAACCATGACTCACAGCTGGGTCATGAGGGTCTTGCCATCAACCTGTGAAGATGAATTCTCAAAACATTTGCAACTGCAAAAGAAAGGGGGGGAAAAAAAAAAAACAAACCAAATTTACATAAAGGAAAAGAAAATGTATTCATCTGCTCTGCGACTTTCATTCCGAAAGCAAAGGAAGCAGATTGTAGGCTTGAGGAGCACTACAGTTTTTTATAAAAAGTCTGCATTGTGTAGTTGGACAACCAGCAATAAGAAAAATATGACAATTTGTGGTGTCATGTGGTTCACAAAGAAGGAAGAGGAAAGTAGAAAAGGGACTGGGCTACAGAAGAATTATGGGGAAAATGAAGATGCTGATGAACAAGAATGAATGCAAGACTGTTATCCCTTTGTGTCCAAAGATAGTTTTCATTCATTTCTTCATAGGGCAGTAAAAAAAAAGGCACTGTAGGAAAACTTACTACATGGCTGATGCTAAAGACTCAGAATACAGCAGCTCCCTACTTTTTGACTCCACCTTTCCTCTCTAACCATTGCCGTATGAAGCAGCATCCCATCCTGAACGCATCATTCCATTCCTTTTTGTCTCTCTCTGCAGCTCGTATTTCCTTCATTCTCACATTGTATTTAAAGTCATCACACCATTTATTTTTTGCAGGAACACTCTTACTCTGCTGTATTCATCTCAGAGAAGGAAAAAAAAAAAATGTAATTTTTTCTAACAAAAACCTAAAAATGTTGTTTCATGCAATAAAACTGCACAGGTTACCCACCATAAGGCTCAAGAGATTTTCTGCCTTACCTGTTCTCAGATGAAGTTAATGTACTCAGCACTTCTCTCCTGTTGTCCTTTCCAGCCTTCTGACAGACACACTTGTGCAACCAAAGCTCATCTCAGTATCTTCTGTCCTACCTTAGCAAACTACACAAACCCAAACCCACTTGCAACCTCAAGTCTCCAAAGCCAACAAGACGAATTGTGACCTTCTTTGTTTGAAGGATTGGGATATTTTGGCTTATTTGTTTATATATTTTTATACATCTGAAGATGGGAGCATGACTCAGTGCTGTAATTAATTACCTGGTTTGCTTTATGTAGGATTTTTCTTTTAATGGGTAGTAATAAAAAAGAATTGGAAGTAAGCTCACACATCTAACTCGGTGTCTTCTGGAAGTGATCTAACTGTTGGATCAGCTTGTCCCTGGCACATTTGTAGAACAAATTCATATGTTGGCTTCCACAGAGCACTGGTAGTGTCTAAGCTTGCCAGCCCTTCCGTTCTACTGCAAATGAAACAAAATTCGAACTTTAAATCCAGCCTCTGCAGCCTGTTCCAATACTGAAATTTAAGTGTGCAGATCAGAGGCCACGTCTGCGTTGTTTGATCTGGTTAATCAAAAGGTTAAATGGGCCCCTGTTCAGATGTGGACTGGATACTGCTGAAACCATGCAAAAAACATATTATTTTTGGGGAAAAAAAAAAAATATTTTCAATGTGCCAGAGATGTTTTGAGAAGTATCGATCTCTTGTGGTTTCCATAATTGAAAACACCTCCTGGATCAGGTAAGCTCAACAGACTGGCACACCCACCTGGCCCAAAAATTCATACTTTATATATATATATATTGCATAAACTGAAACAGCAAAAATGTTCAAAACAGATTTGCTTAGCTGGCCCCACATTAATTGCTGCTGTGCCTACAGAAACTTCACTAGAAACAATCTTAACACTAGTTTTTTTTTAATCAAGCTCCTAATTTGTATCCTGTACAAGGTTTCAGCTTATAAATTATTTGAAAAGGCTACCGTGTCCCTAGAGGGTTCATACATGAGACTTTGCAGGGTATGATAAATAATATTTTTAAAACTCAAATAAAGTCTCTGAGTTTTAGTCAGAGAAAAGTTTTACTACATTTATGACAATTTAAATATGCCTCTTGAGAGACAAATCACGAAGATAAAGAATGAAACAGGACCAGACAAGAGAGCACTTGCATTCTGAACGCAAAGACATTTTAAAAGAATACAAATCCTGACACTTGCCCATCTTTGGATGACCAAAAAAACCCATAAATTCGTTACTAAATAGGCTTATTACAGACTCATTCTGCTTCATCATATACTTACAAAAAATTAGTCATATTTTAATGCATGAAAACCAGGTGACAACATATTTGAATTCTGTATGAAATAATGAGCTGTATTTTCATTTGAGATGTGTCAAAATAAAATACCACTGGGAGAAAGTGTGTCTTACTGAATCCTTTATAATAAGCAACATAACCAGCAATGTGTGAAACAAGAGAGATTCAAACCCACATACTACGAATCACCTTTAAAAGGTGGCAAGAGTGGGTTAGCTTTTAATTCTTTTCTAGCTCTTCCTATTAGGGTAGGTCAGTGAGAGGAGAACCCTCAAAAAGACTTTGGGGTCCATTAGGGAAACTGTTGCTTTATGGCAGATACTGGTATTTTAAGTAATGTAATGCTCAGCAGAATGTTCAAACCCAGAGTGGAGGTGCCTAGGGTTTTGGCTGAGAACAGACAGGCAGATCTTGAAATTCAGTCTGATATGACCAAATAGGTTTTGTGGGTTTTTTAACTTGTTACCGACTTTACTGATCTTGCATGGGGGAGAAAAAGGTTTTCTTCTACCTAAGCTATTAAACCAAGGATGAATGAAACATGACCATACTTTTCTTCCTATAGCAGATACACGGCCACTGAATGCCCCACTGAAATGATTTGTGTGCTGCAAAAACTTCAGACATTGTTTTGGATTTTGCCATGAGCATTCACACATATGAAGCAGACACTTTCTTTTAACTCATATCACACCTGTACTGTAGGTATTACCTGTACCTGCAAAGCATCAGAATATCTACAGTTTACTTAGTCCCTGCAGTAACTAGCTCTCAGACTAACTCACAATCAGTCAATATTCATCCAAACACAAACTAAGTTTTCGCAGTGGGAATGGGATGTATTTTGTGCATTTTGGCCCTCCCATGCATGCTGTGTTTTAAAGGCTACCTGTGATCTAGCTCTGAGTCCTCACCTTGCACTTGAACCAGTTTCTTAACTTTAAGCACAATGATAATTAAGCTGGCAGCAGCAGAGAGGATGAATGTATCATTCAGTGCACAGCACTCCTTTCTTTCCCATTTCATCTCATCTTTCATCCCTTTTCCAGGTAGCGAGGTGTACCCATGCCTTACCGCAGGGTCTTGAGCCCTCCTGACCACCACTGGGCTACGGTGCCCCCAGTGCTGCTATACTGGCCTGCAGCATTTTACCCACTGTCTTTTGTCAATGGCTCAGCACAACAGTGTACATCATTAGCAGCGCTCTTGCACCCTCCTGAACTTCTCAGTGTAACCCAGCCTCTCTCCAAATTCAGATGGGTGACAGATGCTTTTTCTCCCCCACTCCCTTTTGTCAGCAGGATAAAAATAAGTGGTTTTCACTCAACCAGCTAGCCCTGCCTAATATTTGTAGTCAAAATAATCACCATATATGGCAGTGGAATACAAGTTTGTGGCCTTTTTTTCTTTTTTTTTTTTTTTTTTCTAATAGCAGTTACTCCAGCTCTGAACTGCATTAGTTCCCAGTGAGACTTGGGGACGGACAGTTATCTCTCCTCTTTTGTGTGAGAATACTGACCTCAGATTTCCACCTATACCAGTCAGCGTCCCTGACACCACAAGTTGTGGTCATTTAAAGACCCTTGTTCACATTCAGGGGTAGCATTGCACGACATTTAGAAATGTTGACTATTTTTCCGTGGAATAAGAAAGACTTCAAAGCACCCATCTTCATTTGGAGAATTGGGAAGGAAGCATATTTGCATAGGAGACATTTGACAGGAAATTCAGTATTAGCCTGTAGGGCAGCAGTGGAGCCAGATAAATTCTGTGCTGTCTCTTAAGGCTGAAACCTCACAGAAACAGTTTTGAGGAAACAAACCCTGAAGTGTTTATTTACCCTGTGCCACATTACAAGCAGTGGTGAAGAGAATAGTAGGAAAAAAGAGAAGCAAAATATTAAACCAAATACTAGTCCCTACAAATAACTTGTGTTTTTCAACCTGCTCATCCTAAAAAAAAAAGTGATTCCTCTACCTAGGTTACACATGCTTCCTTATTATCCCTTGGCCTGAGCACCCCAAAAACTTTGTCTGTGGCCGAGAAAATTTATAGAGATATGGTTTTAGCTGGCAGACAGAAGGGGCATATGATATCCAAGCATAGTTTGGTAGAGTAGTCAGGGAATGCTATTTCTAGACTAAGGCTAACAATCATACCTGAGGTTGAAGGTAAAAGCGGTTGCTTGGCAAGAATTAAATCTGTCTCTGCTGTTTTGTTTCCTCAAACAGATTATGTAAGCAAGTCAAATCACACCTAAAATGTACCTCCGTTTGTGTTTGTTCTGCTTTTTTATTGCCACATTTGAAAATTAATAATTCAATGTTCTAATATTAGCTGTCATCTTAGCTGTGATAAAATTAATAATTCATCAAACTGATATCAAACAAATGGCACCTTCTTATGCTGGATGAGAAATACACTTTGCTACATTGGTGAAACTAAATTTGGTGAGATTCTCCACTTTATTTCAAATGAAATCATATTTTACCAATTAGTATATCATTTTGTCATCTTCATTCACTGTAAAATTATCTGTAAGGAAGGCCTTTGCGTAGATGCATAGGTTTTATTTTTACCAATGCATTTTCTCCAGATGAACCAAAGGAAGTTTTCTGAAAAGGCAAGAAACATTCAATCATTTTTATACTCTTTCCTTCTGATTACATGCTCTCAGCTTTTCCAGGGAAAGTATCCACCATACCTGCTCTGCTCTGGCCAAATTCCAGATTGGATAATTACATTTGCCTGCCTAAACTCTTCCTGGAGTTTCATTTGGAGAAGGTATTCTCCACTCCCTGTCCTCTGTTGTTGTGCAGTGTTGTGAGTTTTGTTAATCAGGTGCTGTGCTCTTCTCAGCAGGAGCTGGCCGGGCTCCAGCAGTAGGTGAAGCAATTTCTGAGTGTGGAGGGCAGCTTGTACTAAATTTGCAAAACATTCAGAGATCCTTTGGGGTGAGAGGTGCTATATAAATGTAAGGTCACCGCTGTTATCTAGGGTGCAAATGCATCCAGTGCTGTGCTCAGAAGCTTGGGGAATAAGAAAAATACAAGGAAAAAAAAAAAGGAAAAAAAAAAAAGAATAAGAAAAAGACATCAAAAATCAAAAATATAGGAGAGGGAAAAGAAAAAATAAAGGAAGAGGGAAAAAAAAGTGAGAAAGATCTTTTGAAAATTTTTCATGTATATCCTGACACATGTTTGAAATTCATTTTGGTAGAGCATGTGTCTTCCCCAAAGGGTAGATCCATAGTTTAAAGATGCTCAGGAAAATGTCCTCCAAAGAGGAAGTGTGTCAGAAGGATGGAGTGGGGACAGTTTGTGGCTGACTGTGGGCAGGTGAGTAGATCAAAGTGTAGCCCAGAACCCGCTTCTCTACCATGCTGTCTGCCCCAGCATGGGACAGCTATGGCTGTATGGGAGGACAAAGGACAAACAAGTGCTCATACCACCACTCTGCAACATGCAGCACTGGATGTGTTCAGCTTCCTGGGTCAGAAGAATCACACACCACTGGTCAGCCCAGCCAGGAGGCCATGAAGCACCTGCTACAGTGCTTGAGAACCAGTGTGCAATAATGTGAGACACTGCTGCAGCCAACTTGTTGCAATTCAAAAACTCCTGAGCCCTCTTTTCAGAAGATGACTCTTCTTCCTGCTAGCCTACCTCCACATCATTCCAATTTTACTTCCTATTTGCATTAAAATATTAGATTACATATATTACATTACATATTTGCTTTAGTCCCCGTACCACCCTCATAATTTAACTGCCTCTTCTCAATACCATAACCAAACTCCCATGACCACCTTCTTTTCACTTGATTTTCCCTCCCTTTTTCTTTTGTTGCTACTCAGCTTCTGTATGAAAACCTGATTGGGGGATTGGGATTGTGGTTACTTTCATTTAAGCATTCTTAAAGGGACGGACATTCTAATGTAAATTAAATCCGAAAGGTTGGATTCCATGGGGAAATTTCAAATTGACAAATTTTCTGAATGGATCTCTCCTAACCTTGTTGCATATAATATATGCATTTATTGAGCTTAATTTTTGGTTAGTATCAAAATGTATTGATCTGCAAGATAAATATTGACTTGACCTCGCTTTCTCTCAGTCTATATTTACTTCTTCAGTCAATAAGTCTAGAAACTGATCTGACAGGAGTCAATAATGGTTTAAAATTCTCAAAATAGCAGCTTTGCTCTAAGGTTGCAATTCTTTATTTTAAAACTCCTGCCTTAACTACGTAAAGCGTTCAGGAGGGCTTAACACTTAACTGCACAAAGCCTTTGGGGAACCACGCAAACATCAGGAAACCTTGATATGATTTCAGGCCAGCTATGCCATTTCAGCACTGGCCATGCTCTACTGTAAATATTTCAATAGTGACCTACTGCAGTCCATCTTTTGCCCTGCGCATCCTAAAAGCATGAGCTTATCTCTGATAGGGTTTGTCAGGGCTAAATTTTCTTCAGCCTTGGGAAAATACAATGGTTGCCACTAGGTAAAGGTTGTCATCTTAAAATGCTCTCCCTACCTTAATTTCTCTGCTTAGTGAGGTGGTAATTAACCCAGGAAATTTTTTAGTGTCAAATGTGATCATGTTCTTTCACTTTCCTCCTGTGTGGTAGAGGGGTCTCCAATGGCTGGTACAGTCTTCATCCCTATTTTTCTCATGGTGGCCTAACAGCAAATGTCTTCATGACTCAGTTTCTGATTTTTGGGGGTCCTTATGGAATACCTTGATTAAGAAGTAATTTGTTAACACTTGTTACTTGAGCACAGGGCTGTTCTAATATCTGAGAAAATGCTCTAATGTGATATAAAGAAGATACTGTCACTGTCAAGTATTGCACTGTCCCTCAGAGATTGGTCACCCTTCCATAAAATACAGGCAGAACAATAAAAAACAGAACAGGAAAAATACACCGAAGATGTCTCCAATGTTGCTTTTCAAAATGAAATTGTCAAATACTCATTTTCTCTCACTGCTGAAATGAACCAAGGGGTGTGTCAGGTATTTTTTAAGTGTTGTTGAAGGGGGTGGGAAATAATCTCTCTATATTTTTTTCCCAAGAAATAGTCCAAAATTTGGTATCAGTAATTTTATTTAAGATTTTGGTAGGTTTGAGGCTTGGTTGGGGTTGGGTTTGGTTGGGTTTTTGTTGGGTGGTTTGTTGTTTTTTTTTTCTTTTAGAGAAAATAGTGTACAAAACCATAAGTCTGCATTAAAAGAGTCTTATATGCTGATACTCATTTATCTGCACATTTTAAAAGTGGGTGAAGGATGAAATGGAGCATGTAATACATGTAATATACTTAAGAGCATATAGGTATAATTAAATGGTAATGAAAACAGCTACTTTTCATTCTTGTTGTGTTAATATTACACAGGAAGGACTACCAATGGCAGGAAAACAATTTTCCAAATTGCATGGGGGAAAAAGGAAGATGAAAAACTCTCACATTCCCATTTCCATGGGTGCAAAAAAACATATGAAAGTGGCAAAACAAAATTCCTAAAGCCAGAGAAAAAAAAGCCACTCCAGAATCCTTAACAACCCAGGAGACATTGCACGAATTGCATGAGATATGGTTTCCAGTCCCCAGCTACAGAGAACTTGAACGAAGGTTTTTCTCAATCAGCCATCCTGAACTCGTTCCATCCTGCTATTTGCTTTAATTAAACACAGATTCACAACTCCGGTAAAATCCCTCATCCTTGAGCAAAAGCTTCAGTCTTGGGCCATGCAAATAGTTAATAGAGTCAGGCATGGAGAAAGTCCAACTGGAAAGACAGAAAGGGAAAAGAAAAAGATAGGTCAGGGCTCTGCCGCCACTGAGTGTAGTTAAGGAAGGGGCTGAGCTAGGGCTCCCCCTTTCCATGAGCCTGCCCTTGCTGCTTCTGTGATTGGGCAATCCTCTTGCAAAAGAGGAATGAACTTCTGCAGTTTCTATTGCAGTTTCTAGCTAAGACGAGAAGTCCTTTCCTAGAACTGAGGGGGGGGGGGGGTGGCGTACGGGCGACATTTACCCCACCCCCC
>JAOEHY010031375.1:0-20396 GCA_025447955.1 Psilopsiagon aurifrons | reverse complement strand
GTGTCATTCCTGGTTTGAACAGGCAAATTTCTATGAAAAGAACTCATGATTTCAGGAATCTGTAGTCTTTCTATGCAAAAATAACTTTGCTGTAAACTTTTCAGTCTCTGTGATTTTAATTAAATAGCAAAGACCATGTGTAGAAATTCAGTCTCTGTCCCCATTTACTTGTGGGTGTTGAAAAATAACTTAAAAAGAAAAAAAAAGTTTACTCTGTACTCAGCAATTTGAACAGATTTCAACTAATTTTGTAGTTAGGAGAAACGCTCACAAAGAGAGTTTTTTTTGACTGAGATCATCAGAGCCCAGAGCTGAAGCAATTGTGCAACTGAAAAATGAATTCAGGCTTATTTCACAAGAATTATTTACTCTTTAAACTATTAATTCACACCTACAGAGAAAAAAAAAAAATAAAAAAGGCTCAGAGCAACTCTCCCCCAGTACCTTAAAGATGATTACCTCAACTGAGGCCTGATTTTCTCCAGAAGCCAAAGACAGAAGAGTGCCTGTCTGAGAGCCTTTAATTCAATAGGCCCTTGAATTGTGCTTTTGCATCTACATAGCCTGATGTTTGCAGAAGGAAGAGACGGATTTTCGTTTTCTGTGCTCTAACTTTAGAATAAACAATAAGCAGATCACAGCCTCCCTCTTTTGTAAGAATGAAAATAACCATTTTTAATTGTTATTTTTTTTAATATTACAAAAAGGGACAATATGCTGAAAGTATGCAGCGAACAAATATCATCTGTACAGACTGGAAGAGAACCTTCATAAATTAACCTTATTAGTGCATTACTGTAAGCGAATGCCAAAAAAGCTCCTAATTTGCATTAAGATAGATTTTTCAGGTTGGCTGCATGATTTAATTAAAGAAAAGATTAAGAATCATTAAACAAGCTGCTCTACCTTGCAATAACAGAATTTATATCTGATTCAGGTTAACGAAAACACAGATGGTGATTCAGTAACTGTTGAGTTGCTGTAACAGAATGAAAATGATCCCATTAGTTCTCTGGAAATGTGAGGGAATTTGAAAATTAGCATGCAGATACACTGTATGGTGCTAGACAGCTTGGTCTGCTTGGATCATCACTGATTACTCTTTGTTTGGGTTGGCAACACTGAACTTAATAAATGAAAAAATGTTCCAGTATACCACAGTTGGAAACTGTTCAAGGTTGAAATAGGTGTGCAGACTTTCAAGAAGAGAGAGTTAAGTAAACAAATGTCAATCAATTTGGGGCTGGCAACATTTTTTTCTTCCAGAATGTCTGTTCTTGAGAAGCAAGTGTCATCAAAATTGAAATCCTTTGCTTGATACATATGTTCATGTGGTATTTATTATTACAAAGGTATTTTAAATGCATATCATTCATCTACAAAGGAAGCTCTACAGTGTTTTGGTACTAAAAGTAGAGAAGAGCCCTAAGCAAAATGTATCAGGGTAAGTATGGTATTGACAAAGAAATAAAACTTGCTGCAGAAAAGGTTGTTACAGGAGACATAAAATACAGGTAAATCCTTTTCTAAGTATTTCAGTGAATTCAACAAGGCACATAAATGATCATTGTCACCCCATCTGGGAAAGCAGAGCCTGGGCAAGTGCAGTAGTAATTTCGTTCAGCATATGAAATTTTCAAGGCACTCTCCCAGAGATAACTACATTATACAGTTTATAATACCTGAATCACAGCAACCTTATGACTCTAAGCAAGAGATTTTTATGATGGATCTTGCTGAGAACAGTGCACATACTAAGATCAACAACAAATTTTCCAACATATATTGTGACTCATTTTGTTTCATTAACAGTTAGACAGCAGAACAGGCTGATATCTTTGAACAAGAAGAGGTTATTTTTCCTTTTCTTTCTGACTTCTTAATTTTATTGCAAGTGACTTCAAGGCCAAAAGGTTGTGCATAGGGTATTACAAAAAAAAGGAGGTTGTAACACTCAGACTTTTAGGTTAAAATGTTCTTTGCTTATCACGTGTTAAGATCTTTCAGAAATGATGTAATGCACCAGGGATTATGGTGCTACATTTGCAAACCACCTTTTTTTTAATCATTAATTGACATCATATAATAATGTCCAGCTCACTACTCCCAAAGTGATGGTAATTAATCTTGTGGAAAAAAAAATGACATTTTTAGCTTTTAGCATAGAAAGGTCATAAACAGGTTGTCTTTGGTTTGACTGGATTTTAATGATATGATCAAACTTTTTCTTTTAACATTTCTTTAACATTACCTTAGTTTTCTTAACACTTGAATATTTAAAGATTGTATATAAGAGATAGCCTCAGCAACTTGGCAACATTTAAAAGCACAGATGTTATTACAAACAAGTGTGTCTAAGTTACAAATGAAACCTTTGCTGCTCTTCCATGACTAGCACTTTTTTATGGCTTTAGAAACTGTTTGGTACATGATGAGTGATGGTACTGCAAAACATTGATTTTTTTTTTTTTTTCCTCCTCTTATTTCTGAGCCATGATATGTTCTCAAACAAGGTAAACCACAGGCAAAAATATCATTAAATATTTTCCTAGTACTTCAGCTTGTCATATACTGGCTAAGTGTCCTGTCTTTGTACTGATCACACTGCTTGCAGTTTTCATATAATTGCAAATCTATCTCCCTCCTTGGCTCCTTAAGCAAAAATGTAAAGGACTGTGAAGTGTACGCAGAGTCTTCCCTGTGAAATTGTACAACCGAGGAAGATGTTAAGGGTTTATGCTGTGCATGCCAACATGGAGTGTTAGTTGGAAAGGATTGGATTACTGACTAAAGAGAATAGATCAGGATATTAACTGCCAGCTATCAAATGATCACAGGATATTTTGGTAGTTGCTGCTGCAAAACTGAGCAGATCTTTTTAATATTCTGTGTTGTTTCCATGAAAGCTGCAAGGAGCAAAAGAGGATATTTGATTTATATTTGTACGTTTTTGTTTGGATGAGAACTGTGAGAACCCAGTGGTTTTTGGTTCATGGGAGATCTGGCACATTGCTTTTTTGGTTTCAGTTCAAGCGGGTTCACATCCCCTGAGTTTCACTTTGACTTTTGAGTTTTAACAAATCCAAAAAATTCAAAACAAACCCCCAATGAACCAGCTAACTTTCACATGGTTTCTACCCAAAACTATAAACTTTGCCCCTTCACAAATGGAAGACTGCATTCAAAGAGATTCACTTTCCAAGTGCCATTAACTGGAGCTATTTTTAAGTCAAAAGAGGAAGATGACCCAAATGCTTTTGATTTCTCCAGGATGCAGCACCCAAACATCCAACCAACCTTCTCAGAAATCCTATTTACCAGAGAGGTAGTTCTGTGCATAGGAAAAAATCAGAGCAAGGGCTTGAATCTTCTCCTGGCATCTTTCTTTAGAAAACACGAATGCATCATCCCTGCCTCCACCCTTAAATTCATTTGCACTGGGCATTTCAGTGACAGATTTAGCACAGCAGACTTTCTGGACATAACTCTGGCCAGAAGAAGACATTCCCCTAAAAGAAAGCTTTCTCACATTCTGTAGGGTCATCTAAAATTGAAGCTTCGGCAAAGACATTGGATACTTGACAGGACCTTCTTGTAAATGATGTGTCCTTGGCCAGCTCAAGAACACCTCCCATGTGAATATATCACAGAAAATCATGCACACAGTTCTGACCCCTGTTAAAAAAAACCCCACAAACAAACAAACAAGCAAAAAAAAAACAACCCTAAACCATAAAATAACCCTATAATGAATAGCAGAGAAACCTCTGAACATTCAGGAATAACTTTCACAAATATCTTCAAAGGAGAAGATTACATATTCCAAATCAAATACCTGTGAGACCTACTTATTCCAGTAGGCCCCTTTTAAAAAGGGTATTGTTTGTACTACTCGCCATTTTCAACTTATGCTTCTGCTAAATCATCATGCTTTACTCAGCTGATTGGACTCAGGTTAGAGTTACGTCTGTATTCTTTCTTTTTTTTTTTCTCTCTGGATTTATATATTGGCTAAAAAAAATAATAGTCTTTTACAACAAACGTTTGTTACTGACATCAACTAACTTTCTCACCATTCTTTGGTGTAAATTAACAATGTTACGTTGACTTTTCCTATAATGAAATAGAGGTAAAGGCCACATTGTTTAAGTGTCAAACTGAAATGCTTGAACACTTTCTCTGTCTTGCTCACTCTCTTTTTTTTTTTTTTTTCTTCTTCTTCTTTTTCTTTTTCTTTCCTTTTTTTGGAAGATCTGGCTTGGTGGCTTCAGGGTTTTTGGTAGTCCCAAGCAAGAAATTACAGCATTTGGCAGCTCTACACAGGTTACCACTAAGCATCTAACACTAGATATATAGCTGACATTTCACAGGATACTGGAGTGTGCTCAATTATCTCTGTAGAAGCACTTTGTGATCTTGGATAGAATCCAGCTAAGGAGCCAAAAACAATACTGTGGAAATTACCTGACCAATTACGTCTATAAAACGTGAGTTACAAACAGAATAAGCTAAAGACAGAAATTCCTACAAATATTCCTGAAGTATCCCGTAAGTTAAAAACAATGTAATTTAGAGTAATGAGGACATTTTAATGTTTTAATGTGAACAAATAACATAAGTATTAGCTATGTTTGTCTGAAAATCTGTCAGGTTTTAATACTTGAGCCAGCCTGATTGTCCATGTGTTTGGGATCTTGGATGCTGGCAAAGAGCTTGTAACTTTACGCCCTGCACTGAAACAACCTTGTGGGTGGATTATGGGACCCCGGAGAAGCACCAGGCAGCATCGAGCAGTGCTACTGGATCAGACCTCAGTTTGTGTTCCCATGATACTTGAAGGAGGCAAGAGAGCAAGTTCCGTAAGTCTGTAAACATAACAGCTTCAAGCAAAAGTGGTGAGAAAATTTCGGAGGTTTTTTTTTTTTTCAGGCATCTACTCCATGTCACTGGCAGGAGCTGGGAAAGTAACATTGTTGCAGTAAAATAGAGCATGGGCTCTTTATGAAACAGGGTGAAATGTTTATATTTGGCTATTATGGTGATGGTTGTTGAAAAAAAAAAAGGCAAGCTAAGATAAACATATTAATTATGTGTCAAACCACAGAACATCTCTTAGGACAGTGTGATGGGAAGACTCAAAAACGAGAGCTAATTTTAATTTATTTCAATATATTTGTTGGTGAGCTCTGTTAACCTTTAGGGACAAACAAATCTCAGAAATAGTATTTGGTACTGTGACCTTCTGCATTTCCTCCTCATGCTTAAAGACAGGATGATGTTGATCCAGCAAAGAATCTAGATAGTGGCAATACATGCAATCCTCGTGACTTAGATGCATCCCTGTGCTCAGGTAGGTACCAGAAACTAGTGTCTTTATGTCTAAACTGCACTGGAAGCTATTTAGTCATGGAAGGACAATAATATCCATCATTTCCTACTCTTACTAAGAAAGTTTTAAATTCACTGAGCTCATTCCCCATAATTCCTCCCAGTAACCCAATAAAAAGGATAATTTTCTGGTTTTCACAATCAAAATTCAGAGGGAAAATGCAGCCACATTAGAAGGGCAGAAATAACTTTGAGATTCTTTGCTCAAGTGTATAAAATAAGTCTTCTAATTAAAACAACTCTCTGGTCAAGCCAACACTTCTTTTTTAATTACAGCTTTCTGACACCCTGTAATTTATTTTATTTTAATTCATCAGGGTGTGTGAATGTTTCAGAGTGCCCCAAAGGAAACCGGGGCTGTCAAAAGATGCGATGCTGCGTCACCACATAGCTGATGGCCAGGAGCCAGCTCTGTCAACACTTGGCTTTGTACTGTCCGGGGGAGAGAAGCTGATTCTTCAGCAGTGTCTAATCAGTTTAAAACAAATCTGGAAGATGTTACTAGAAGACGAGATCCAGGCCACAGCAGCCTCTGCATAGAAAGAAGCAAAGGATTTCGTTTGAGAACAAAATTGAAAAGGTGGAAACCACACTTGACAGTTTCAACATGATTATAACTGTGAATAAGAAGGAATGCCCTACTGGTTAGGAAATGGTACCTAAATTGGTTCCTAGAGAAAATACCTTCTTATGTCCCCTCTACTGTAACAATAGAGATACCAGTGAATTTGATCTCAGAGTGGACAATGGAAGATTTCTTTTAAGTTCACCATATCCTGTCTAATTCTTGAAAAGAAACCAAAGACAACTAAGTTGGGAGAGTAAAGATGACAAGGAGTAGTTACCTAATAATCAGAGGAGGTTTATATATATTTAAAAAAGAAAAAAGGCAAATACATACTTTCAATTTGTGGAACAGCTGCCACCTGAGTCCCTTGAAATGTTTCAGAAACTCAATCTGGAAACCTCCTAAAGCACCTGGATCATACAGGTGAAATTCTGAAAATTTTCTTTGGGCTTTTTTTTTTCTGGAAAACTATTTTTTTTCTGACACTATATAGCAAAGATTGGCCACAAAGGAATGAAGGTAGAAAGACAAATCTCTCCTTCTGCAGCCACCTTGACCTGGTCCACAGATCGTTACCCCACATAGTATAAGTAAGGAACACACTTTCTTCTTTCAGGATTTAGCTGCAAGAACAAGTGTGTCATCTCAGTACTCAGAACTGGAATGGAAATAGAAAAGAGATAGAGGAGATCCTGACACCTTCTCTCACTGCTACTGAGAAGGCTCTGCCAAGGTAAGAGAAGATGTGTCTCTGGGAAAGTAATGTGCTTGACCTAAAGTACAAACCAGAAAGTAATCCCTAACATTAATTTAAACCAGTCAGATAAGGAGTTTTATAAAACAGCTGTTACTGGGAAAAGGCAGGGAAGGAACAAAAAAGAGAGGTTTAGATCTGTAGAAAATTCTTCTACCAACCTGAAGGAAGTTTTCAGTTGCTGTTATGGGTTATGAACTAGAGGGATGAAGTCAGGAAGGAGCAGAAAGATGCTGGTTTTGCTGCCTTTCTCCCAGTTGCTCAGTGGAAACAGTGATTTTCCAACATCTGCACCGGGACAGATAACCCCCCAGGAAGTCAGGCAGCAGCATCTCCAAGAAATGCCACATCATCCTTTTAATATTTTTCTCTTCTATCCAGCATGCTATAATTATGAAATTTCATTTATTTCTTCTTATGACAGGGAAGAACAACAATTCCAAATGAAAACAAAACGCTTTCCTTATTGCAGAGACTTAGAGTACTTAGAATACAGGATGTATTCTTCTTCCTAACCATCTCAGACAAAAAACAACCTTTTTTTCCGCACTTCAGATATTTTACAATATTTTTTCCTGCTATCTGTCTTCCCTCAGAGATCTCTTCCCTATTTTCTTTGCTTTGATTACTACCCATGTTACTGATGGCATGGACATTGGCTCAAATGCATTAAACAGAGCAGAGTTTATCCCTTGACCTGTAGGGTTTCATCCATTAAATTTTCCCAACTTTATTTCAGTAAAGCCCAGTGAAATATTCTTTCACCTGTTGTGGAAATTAACCCAAGACCTGAGTTGAGAGAAATACCCCTACCTCTCTATAAAATACCGTAGTTCATCTTTTTTCCTTTATGTGAAGATTTTTCTCATGGTCTGTGAAGCAGGCCAGGTTTCCTTAGATACTTTGTCAATAGCTAAACGGGTAGGATATCATAAACTCTAATTTACAGTCTCCTATATCTTACTGTATAAAAAGAATGCTGAAAGGTTACTATCCACTTCAGTAAAACCTTTAAATGGGTGCATGCTTAGCAAGATTTGGTCACAGAATCATTGCTTTAAAGTCCTGCAGGAATCCTGACCTGGCATCTCCCAGACAGTGTGGGCCACAGAGTTTGAGTGAGATCCTGAGTCACATCTGGATATTTTGTTGGAAATTCTTGAATTTTCCTTCTATTGCCTGACATCACACATTTATTTAACCAAACTCTACAGTCACTGGATCCAAGCCTGTTCAGACTTTGTATATCAGCAGCAATAAATACTGGCATCCCAGAGCCCTGGTACTTTTTCTTTAAATTAGTACAAGGCACTGCAACATAATTTAATAATTGCTTTCAGCCTCTTTTCGTTGTTCATTCCTCCTTTCAAATGAGTAATTTCATTTACTTTCTTCTCTTTTACTCTTTTCCCACTTCACTGTCTCATCAACAGGAGTGGTCAGGACATGACCATTTGGGAGATCTGAAAGCTTCTGCTCTCACTTTCTCTACTCTATTTCCCTCTCCAAAGTTTCACATTGCTCATCAAAATATTTTGGCAGGACTGGCATCCCCTTCATTTGTTTCTGAACCTTGCCCACCCTGGGAGGTGCAGAATCTGTCCTGCCAGGTACAAAATACCCTCTAGCAGCACTCTGAGGACTCTATTACAAGGCAGACATCAAATCGACTGTGACCCCAAAAGCTGTTGGAGAAGCTGCAATGAAAGCTAAGAAATTGGCAAACATGACAGACCTTCCCTGGGAAATGCATAGGAGATCTCAGTGCTGCTCCCAGCAGAAGATTCCCATAACAAAACCTAACACCACAAATGACGTTACAAACCTTATTACTAAACTAAATTACAGCTCTAGCTGAGGAAGCAAGGAGAGAACAAACACAAGCTATGGTAAGAAAAACTTAGGCTGAAGATTTGTCTCACCCCGTCTAAAAACTGTCCTGTCAGAAACCATGAGGTGGTATAGCTGTATTGCTTACCTTGGAAGAAGCAGAGGGAATGCTACAAGCTCAGCTGCTTCTCTCAGTTTGGACTACCACAACTTTCTCATCTTTGAGAGATGATCCCAAGCAGCCACTGAATTCTCCATGGTGAGGAGCATGGGCTGTTTTATACTACAGTTCTCAAAGTGGAAAACTGCACTGCAGATAAGGACTTGAGTCTGCAGCCGTCTTCCACCAGCGCAAAGCATACAACTGTGCAAGAAACCTTTTCATAACCATGAGGAAAAAGAGAAAAAAACAACCCAAGTTCTTAAATGTATTCAGACTCAGCTGGAATTCGGACCAAGAGATAGACTGGCTCTTACTTATCCCTGAGGCACATTCACCCCTCTATATAATTAAGCTCTTGGGCTGTTTTGTTAGTGTTGAGAAGCAGGCTTTGCCAAAAGTCATCTGGCTTTCTCCCTTAAAACAGTGACAGGTTTTTTTCCCCCTCCTTGCTAAAGAAACCTTTCAATTTCATTGCTTATGTGCTTTAGGTATAATTATTTTTTTTTTACCTTTCACAGTGTTATTTCCTACCCATAAAATTATACAAAAATGGTCATCAGTGAGCTTGCTGAAAAGACCAGCCACCATACACTGCAGAGAATAACCTTAATATTTATAAAAAAAATAAAGACCATACTTCTTTTAAAGATCTTGCTCTAAACAAACTGAATTATTCATGCATAGAATTGTAGAGCATTAGAACACCTGTTTTCAATCATGCATAATGTAAAATCACTCATTACCTCACAAGAGCCTCTACATCTCCAGCAATCAAATGGCATTGAAACAGCAAAACAGGTGCTTGGCAGGTGGATCCAAACAGATGTTGTGGGCTTGGTTGTCTTTTCTTGTACAGGTGTGGTGATCTTGTTTTCAACGGCATAATTGCTATTTGAATAGGTGATATTTAATTCTTATGTGCTTTAATATTTATTTTTTCCTTCTTCAATTCCTTTTTCCACTTTGCAAATGGCACAGGCTCGAAGCAGCTTATGAGATGTGCAAAAGCTCCCAGCTGAAATGTGAGGCAGAGTAATGCAAAGGAAAGTACAGTTCTTCTCACTCAGGCATTCATCCTGACGTGAATCTTTGCCTGTGAAACTTTGTGCCCTTTAGATAACCTGTGTAAAACCACTGCAGATACTGCCAGACTCTCAACCAGGGGCAGGGGTGCCCTTCCTGCTGGATATTTGCACATCAGGTGTACGGAGATAGAATAAACCTTCGTGGAAATAATTGAAACCTGGGAACGGAGAATATTTCTGCATGTTTTTCCAGAATTCAATGGCGCATGATTCAAAAGTGTCTGAAAATGCCAGCAGCCCTAGCACTCCGGTGTTGTAAAGGAGCAATACTTTATAAACCTTGTCTCTGCTTCTGCCCAGACTCCTGCTTTTCATGTGGGCTCAATGGGAGAGTGACGCAGAGCAAGTGGCCTTGCTAAACCAGCCTGTGGGTGTGGCGCTTCGCAAAAGCTGCAGAAAGTACTGAATCTGCAAGGAAAAGGATTAAAAAAAAAAAAAAAAAAAAAGACGGAAAAACAATAACAACCCCCCTGTTAAATTTACGGAAAATAAATCAACACTGGCCAGACAGTACTTTGGTGCTTATAGCCTTCAAGCACTCATTACTGGTTGGACAAAGCAGACATGTTCCCACTCCTACTTCATTTTTCAGCAGCAAAGTGGAAAATCATTACAAACAGCTTTAAACTTGGCACCTTGTCTAGCTTCTTCACAGACTGGCCAGGGATTGACAAACTGTGGTGGCAGTTTATCACCTTGACAAGTTTCTTGCACCCAGGTTGTGTATGCTTCTCATGGCCTGCCATCTCGGGGACAGAGACATAGGCATGAGATGCAGTAACTCACATCAATATTTCACCCAGGTGGGTTAAGAGTAACACAATTTTTCATGGTTAGTATATAGTTCTTCTAGGATGTAAACAGCTTGGTTTTGCACCTAGCTATTTTCTACTATGGACCAGAGCAGTAGTTTTTGGACAACAATGTGTCACCATGGGGTTCTCCCTGACATCACAGTGGTTTGCTCAGCAGTGATGTGCCCTAAAAGATGTGTTCCAGCGCAGTGCAGAGGAAAATTGGTCTCTGGACTGAATCCAGAACATGGGCAGAGGGAAAGTGCTTTCCACAGATATGTGAAGACTACCCAGTAATATCCTGAATAGTTGATTCAGAGTGCCAGTGAACTTCTCTCTTGAGGAGAGGAAATTTAAAACCCATTTTTGGCCTAATTTTTGGGTGTCATAGCTCGTGATTTAAAAACAGCCAAATGGTAGGGTAAGAAAAACTAGGCTGTATACATTGGGTAATATTAAGAAACAGACAAACTATATACAATGTAGTCTGTTTACTTAGGTAAAAAAATGACATCTCCCTTACACCCATCACTAAAGCTGTCAAACATCTCACGATTTTCAGCTACTCAGTTATATATAGGGAAACATTATTATAGATTTTTGTTTTCCTTTAGTTAATTTGGATGCATAAATAAGTAGAAGGCGAGATTGTTAGTCAGAGTATCCATAGTTCATTCCTCTCCTCCCACTCTACCTGGCTGTGAAGGAGAGCAAAATGCAGCATGATACTGCTACTAGCAAGGTCCTCCCACAGGTAGACTGATATGCTGGAAGGATATATGCATACAAAATATGTGTGTGTATATATATATGCATATAACATACTAGGGATTATAATAGCAATATTTATGGAATATGGTCATCATCAGTTCTTATTCCAAGGCATAGAAAATACTTTGTATAACCATACTAATTCAATTATTTTGCCTCTGTATCCCATAAAACTTAACTGCATTTTTCAGTATCAGATGTCTCATTTTTCTTTGAGTATAAGCATCTTTCATTATTTCTAAGCAATAATGGTGAAAGAACCTGAGAAATTAGGGGATTTATTTTGGATTTACCTCAATGAAATAGGTGCTCAGATGCCAGGGTAATAGGAACAGTTAATGAATCTGTCCTGAACCAAGTATGACAGAATTTAGATTACACAATTACCTTAACAACTAGGATACTAAGACTGATAACTACACACAGATATGTACATGCATATATCTGTATAGCTCAAACTTACACAGACAAGAAGTACATCTAGCATTAATTTATGTGGCAATTAAAACAAGAAAGACTGAGAAAAAAAAAAAATCTACCAGTACACACAATGGCTTACCTTTCCAAACTGAGCACATGCCTCAAAACAGAAACTTCCAGAAATAGCAGGTACCTGTCACAAGCTCTGTGCACCATCCTTCACACCAGTCCTTCATCCTTCGCCCAGGCTCCTTCTGGAGGGAGCACATGGAAAGAGAACCCATTAACAGCTGAAAAGCTGAGTGAAGGCTTAGGCTCCTGAAAGCCTCTCTTCAGAACATTTCCTTAGAGACTGTGAAATTCTGGGTCGGATATGTGTGATTTCTGATTTAACAGAAGTTACTTTAAATGGAAGAACAGCATAGAGAAACAAAGGAAGAATCAGTGGATCCAGGATAAGATTAAAGCTCAGCAAACACTTCCCAAATTCCATTTGAGAATAATATTTGAACTTCTTTTTTTATCAGAAAATGTAAACTCTTACATTGGACAGAACAGGTCCATCTCATCTACTCCAGCACAACCTCGGCCTCAGCATCTACAGATGTCCCCCTGTGCTCCTCCTTTGACCTCCCATCCAGCCCCAGGTGCTGGAGATCATTCTCATCCCAGGATGAGGTTTTGGAGATTTTTTTTGAACATTTCCACAAAAGACTGTTTGATCTGGAGTGCTGCCTTCAGGGAAAGAAGCTGCTCTCATTGTCCTTGTAAGAACGTTTGACCACGCTTTGCTGCAGGATCTTTTCCTACATCATTGTCTTCATGCCTGGATTTCAAAGGACACAGCACTGCTCTTCCCTTTGACACCCCTTGCCAGCCACACTCCTTGGCTTGTGATGGGTCTGTTTTTTTCAGCAATATCTTTCAGTTCATGCCTCATATTTAATTTGTGTCTCAGCTGATCACAGAAACGGCATGGATTGGTCTCTCCAGAATGGTTCTGATCAATTTTCTTTTCACATGAAGTATGTATTATTAACAATCAGCAGCCACTCAAAAAACACCTCAATTCCAAAGTTTTCCACAGTATACAAAAAATCTAAATAAATTAATAGCTCCAACATTTTCTTCAATATTGGTAAGAGTGGGCTGTGTAAAATCAAGGTGAGAGGGGAACTCCTAAGATAAATATCTTCTAAAACATGTTTCATTCACAGGCCAGTCATAGCTATTATGTGCCTAAGGATAAAGAATTCATTTAATATCACTGTGGCACTGTGTATTAACCAATAAGGTGGTCATATGGCTCTTCTCAGAGAGATGTTACAAGGGGGTTATGAAGTATGTGGTGTTATGGAGTATTTCTGGTGTCCTCAATATAAAAGGGACATGCAACTGTTGGAACAAGTCCAGAGGAGGGCCATGAGCATCTCCCTATGAAGATAGGATGAGAAAGTTGGGGCTGTTCAGCCTGGAGAAGAGAAGGCTGCATGGAGACCCTATAGGAAGGGGGCCTATATTGATGCTGGGGAGGGACTCTTCATTAGGGACTGTAGTGAGAGGACAAGGGGTAAGGGGTTCAAACTTAAGCAGGGGAAATTTAGATTGGAAATGAAGAAGAAATTCTTTACTGTAAGGGTGGTGAGGCACTGGAATGGGCTGTCCAGGGAAGTTGTGAATGCTCCATCGCTGACGGCATTCAAGGCCAGGTTGGACAGAGCCTTGGGTGATATGGTTTAGTGGGAGGTGTCCCTGTGCATGGCAGGGAGTTGGAACTAGATGATCTTCAGGTCCTTTCCAACCCTAATTATTCTATGATTCTATGTGAAGAAATAAAGTTTTATCCCATGGGATGTAAATGCACCATTCACATCCCGCTCATCTGAGATGTGCATCCAGAAGTTATAGATTCATACTAGAATCTTAGAACTGTTTGGATTGGAAGAGACCTTAAAGACCATCTGGTTCCAACCCCCATGCCACAGGCAGGGTCACCTTCCACAGATCAGGTTGCTCAAAGCCCATCCCACCTAGACTTGAACATTGCCAGAGATGGGGAAGCCACAGCTTCTCTGGGAAACCTGTGCCAGTACCTAACCACCTTCATACTGAAGAACTTATTAATATCTAAATCTACCCTCTTTCAGTTTAAAGAAAGTTCCCCAGTTCTATCACCCTTTTAAAAAGTCCCCCTCCAGATTTCTTGTAGGCCCCCTTTAGGCGTTGAAGGTTCCTATTCATTCACTTAGTGGTGCCTTCGGAGCATGATCAGCTGCACACTCATCCCTATGGTGTGAACAAAACTGGTAGCTTACAGACATTTTGTTTGATTGTTTGTTTTGTTGTTGGTTTTTTTTTTCATTAAATCAGATTGTCACAGGTCAGCAAGAAAAGATGAGACCACTGCTAGAAAATCCTCAAGCTGAACTTAAATGGGAGTATTTCTCCTGATTTTTAGTACTGGGTGCTGTGGAGAGATCAGATGACATCTGACAGAGGCTTAACACACCTCCCGTGCATGCACAATAAAAGGGCTGGGAAATATAGATGGTTGGGGCCTATTCTTCAAAAGCCTGTCTCACAAGGTATTGAGAAGTTGGCAACTTTAGTTCTTCTCTACCTTGTGCTCCAGACTCCCCACACGATGTGCCAGGTTTGCGGTGGGAAAGATTAAACCCTGTGGCTGGGTTTCACACTTTGCAGAAAAATTACTACCACCCAAACCTTGCTTACACACCTAAAATGAAATCTTCAGTTTAAACATGCTTGAGTCCTACACATATTGCTGAAATCCAGTATACTTCTACCATAGAGCAAAATTGCAAATCACCCAGCGTTGCAAAATTTAAGCAGGCCTGTGATATCCTGGGGTTGATTATTCACATTTACATGGGGTTTGCACCCTCTGACTGCAGTGGAGTGACTCCTGCTTTTCCCCTGTGTCAGCATGGGGAGACCCAAGTCCCCCTGTGGACATTGAAACTAGGCATTGGAAATAGTTGTTCCAGCTCTTTTAGGTACACACTGATAGGTTTGTCCTGACATGTGTGCGGACATATACGTATACACACGCATACACACTCTCATACATATTTATATTAAAAATATATTAATTATATATGTACTTACATAAATGGGAATGGTGCATTAAGTACCCCACTGGGTGCAAACCCCACAGACCAAGCTGCATGCAAGTGCAGACTCCCTTGATTTTCACCCTATGGCAGCAGGGCCGGGGTGCTGGTGGCTCATGGTGCGGGGCTGCTTGAGCAGCTATTCTTTCAGCCTGACAGCTGCAGATCCCAGGTGGTCTGACATTTGAGACAGGGGCTGCGGGTAGGATTGAAGGTGTTTTAGGAGAGAAGGAGGCTGTGAATAACACCGAGACCTCATCCAGATGGAATCGTTCACAGAACAACCTGAGATACTCTTTTACTGTCCATATGTCTCCCAGGTCTCCAAAGGCCATACTCCATTGATTTATTAGAAATCTGCTTTTTTCAGCATTAGCTCTTTCCAAAACAGAGTATAATGTGAGATATACTATCACCTGAAACACCCCTTCTTAAAAATCAGTTTTTCGCATAAGATAGTCTTCAGAAATGCTTCAATAAACATAAGATCAGAGAGTATTTTGGTGTGGGAGCCCCCTCTGCATGTAGCCTTTAAACAAGTTTCTTTCTGACACATTAAGTGACGAAACATTTTATAGGGCATTTTTAAGGTAAATAAATGATTGAAGCCATGGTACCAGTAGAATAAAAGCCACCAGATACAACTATGCTAACAGTCTGCCTTACACTTATTCTTCCTTTTTATATTAGCCTGAAAGAATTATTTTATTGTTTTAGCACTGCAAACAGTTGTTATTAGTGTATCTTATTTATAGTTAGTTCTTTGAGGCACTATAGTAATATAGAAAAATATCAGTTATTTCATCACACTGGTGAATTTAATGAACCTGAAGGTGTGTGTTATTTTAGCACTTGCTGTAGCTCCTGTGAAAACCCAATGGTGCTAAAATCTGTAAACCTGTCACTGCTTAAGTAATAACCTTGTTAAAAGCATCTTCATTTAACTTATTTCAGCTTTTGCAGAATGCAGGTTTTATTTTATCAGTGTAGGGAATAGGTGTTTCCAACCAACCACTTATTGTAAATATAGTTAATTGTAGTTCATTAATTTATTCTCAGTGTTATTGCTTTTATTTTAACACTTAATTTAAATTAAACATTGTCTAGAATTGAGTTCCCATTTTCGATTTTTTTAAACAAACTCCTAATTTATATAAAATATCTTTGGTTAGAATAGTAAATTTTATCCTGCAATATGGAAAATGCTCTTTGCATTCATTAATATCCCTTTATGCTGCAAGAAATGAACTTTCTTCCTTAACGGTAGACAGGAAAACAAAATGACCATATTTTTTTTTAATCTTACCACTGTGAAATAGGGCTTCTTTAGTTCATTTAAAAATGCAAAGAAAATGAGATATTGGTGACATGTGTTCAAATTATCAATTGATCCCTGCACATGTACATCTACAATTATTGAAATTCTGGCAATAGAAAAAATGAGAACTCCCTGCTACTTATTGCCATTCAGCAAAAGAGAAGTGCAATGTGCACCATCACTTTTTTATTGCATCAGAGATACTTCCTACATTATTACACTGTGGAGTTGTTTGTGACAAATGCTAAAAGTACCTGGTTCCTAGTAAATTCCTACAAGGTGGCCAATTATCCATCTATTAAATACTTTCTTCTTTGAGATCTGCTATGCCACCCAGTGCTGTATGGCAGACACAACGCATCTCAGGGATAAAGTCCACAGAAAGTGATGCTGACTGTCAATACAGGTCCCTGTTCCTGAAGGCAGAGAGACTACAGTAGAAACCCAAATGTGTTGGATGTTTTGAAATGATTATCAGAATCAGCTATCCAGGATGCTTCTATTAGATTGGCATTTCATTGGGGGTTTGTTTATCCCTCAAAAGCCCATAATTTAACCCTTATTTTCAATGTGGTTCTGTTTCAGTGTTTATTGATCCATGCTCCAGTGTAGGATCACAACTAATATAAATCAGAGCACCATCATCAAAGGGAGTGCAGCATCCCTGATATTCACTAGGCACAAAGCTGACCTTTGCTATTTAATCATTCCTATCATCAGAAGTTTCTGGCCTAATCAATCTTTATTTTAGTTTACAAACAAGTCAAAAATGCTTGTAAATTTCATCTCTTTCCTTGGTTTTGTTTCCAAAACCCTAAGCGGGGAGGGTGGCAGTGCATTGCTTCTTGAGTAGTGCTAGTACCTCTGATTGGGTCCCTCACAGCAAAAAAGAGTGATGCTGCATGAGTTAGTCCATACTTGGACGTTAGGAAGCAAAGTGAGAATGGTCAGTGCGCAATCTCTGAGACAAGAATGAAGAACAGAAGTGGGACTGAAGGCAGCAGCAACATCCCTCAGTGGCTTTATGAGCATCTCAAAGCCAAGATCTGAGCATCTAGATCTGCTCTTGAACTGTGGAAAACCAGCAAAGCAGATCAAAGAGATGAGGGGTAGGAGGAGGAAAGACACACTGCCCATGTGCTCTCTACTCTACAGCAGCTTCACTTCACAAAGAAATAGGTCTTTGACAGACAAAAAGGGTGTGAACATGTCTTAAGAGCCATGGCCAGAAAAGGAGGAGGGGAGCCAAACTACCAGCTCCTGTACCTGACTATAGGATCAGGATTTAGGGCAGAAGTTAGAATGCTTCAAATCCCAACAGCTGCAGTACGTCTTCAGGATCTGAGAAATCAGACTAAGTAACTGAAAAGGAATCCAGTTGTTTAAGCTAAGGCTGGGATTGTGTTTATGTTTGTTTTGCTTGTAAACTTTTTAATAATTACCAACTATAATCTAGATATAAAAGTAAATCCTCTATAAATCCATTATTTTGGAGCAGTTTGTGAGCTTGGACCTGGGAGCTCCACTGCTGCAGAGCCATGGGTTCATGAGCCCAGTGTGGTCGGGGTCAGCATCAGTGTGCCTCTGGAACTCCTTCATCCCTCCATAAATGTGTTTTTGAAACTGGATTATGAGCTCTTACTTGTATTGGACTTAGCTGTTAAAAGAAACCTTGAGCCTTTTCTGTCCCAAGATCAGAAAACCTTCCTGAATGCAACATCTGGCCTGTTTTCAGAAGACCTCCTATTTCTCCTGACATGGTATAATACTGCAATCCATGTAGAAAAAAGAAAACACAAATTTAACATTTGCAATATATACCCAGCACTGAGAAACAGAACTGAATACAGCTGTTTGAGTGAGGATGGAGAAAAGCAATGCTGGCATCACCATTCTTTTGAACCCTGCAGAACAGGGCAGCCCAGCAGTAAAGCTGGGGAAGGGGATTCACCTTTCTGTGAAAACTAGCATAAGCCAGCCCAGCAATGGGTTTCATACACATTTGTACTGTATTGACTTTAGCTGGTTTATAACTAAAGCTATGGCTATTTATCTACGGTATTGAGAGACAGAATAATTCCAGGTTTCACATTAATGAACTTTTCTTCTTCTAATATAAAAGCCAGCACAACATAGTTCTGTATCTATTGCTAGTACCAAACTGGAGTTAAGTCAATATTATGTTTATAGCTGTAGTGATAAAAAATGTAAGATAAAATTTAAAATTATTTAGCATAAAATTGGAATTTAATAAGATTCTGTGTTAAGCCAGTCTACATTTATCCCTCACATTGACACAACAGTAATAGCAGTTTGACCCACACAACTTTTTTTGCTTCTTAAGTTATATTATTACAGACCAATTACATATTATTTAAAGAAACATTATTAATTATTGAAACATTAAAAAGCTGAAGTCATTGTTTTTATGTACTTAGCATAGCTTTTAAGACAGATTATAGAGAGAGAATCTTTCAGTAGATAGTCTTAAAATATTCACCAGTGCTAGAACAATTTAATGAAATTCACATTTATTTCAAGGATTTTTTAATTAAATCTATTGGTTGTTGGTATCCGTAAACCCTTAAGAATAAACACCTGCAGTGTTTTATTATGTAAAAAGGTAGTTTAATTGCATCATATTTATCACAGACAAATCAAGCCCTATTCAGAAGATAATAATGACACAGTAATTGGACCAGTAATTGGTTCAGGATGATTCAATATTGTACTAATAATCATAAATACTACTGTCTCCTGCTTTGGTACGAGGCTGACACTATATTATAGATTGGGTATGGTGCAATAAATATTTGTGAACTGGGTCTAGTAGTGCCTAGGTCTTTAGTTCAACTGTGTCAGTAAATAAGAGACATCAAATAACATGTCCTACATGAGCAATCATTCCTAGCAGGTGATGCAGGGAATGTTGTGCTTTTTCCACTTCTAGAAATGACTGGAAGAAGCAACTTTTGGCTCTTTGCATTAAGCACTGCTATTGCCTCAGAGATGCTTCTACTCCTAATAAACTTGGTCACACTCAGAGGCAGTTGTAAAGCGGACCCATTTGGTGCAAATCTTGCTTTCTCTGACTTTCTGCCTTTTTGTTGATTTTTTTTTTTTTTTTTTTTTTTTTTTTTGCATTCCTCACAATAGGAGAAACTGAGTATTTCAGAGGCCAAATGTGCAAAAAATGCCAAGCATCTAACCTCAATGGAGAAATAGAAAGGTGGCCAAAAAGACCCAAAACAGGTCACCCCAACTCCACAGCAAGTCAGGGAATACCCATAGTGTGCTTTGTCCCTGGTAGGTCATGTACCTCTGGCAATGGCTTCCGATGAGCCTCCATGGTCACCAGACCCCAGCAAACCCCTGGCATCTCCTGGGCTTATGTTCCCAGCAGAAATCAATATTTCTGTTGCTTTCTTTAACTATACCTTTTTCATGCCTTTCCAATATTTTCTCTGTTTGGCAGGTCCAGAGAACTACTATTTGAAATCAGGTGTTCACGTTGCTCCCTGCCTCCTCCACTGTGGGGGTCTTTCTGCAGTCTCTCAGGAAGCCACACTTTCTATTTTGAATCCGAATGGTTTTCTCTCATAGAAATCATGATATTTTTGCTAAGGAAAATACCTTGTGAAAATAATAATGATAAAAACACCCCTATTGGTTCCTTTTTCTTACTAAATGTGGCATGTCAGCAATGAGGGCTGAACTTTCTAAACACAGATAGCCGTAAACAGTAGTGCTTAGGTTCAATCTTAGTTCAACAGTAGTGCTTAGGTTCAATGTGTAAAAAGAGATGTCAAATTTCCAGACACTACAACTTCACTAGATTTCATCAGAAAAGCTTCGACCAGTGCTTTCCAGACTGTCCTGATGTGCCTTGACATGCTTGTGAGGTGGGCTGATGCCAACCTGATGAAGTTTAACCATGACAAGTGCAAGGTCCTACACCTGTGTCGAAGCAATCCCAGGCACAGCTACAGGTTGGGCAGAGAAGAGATTCAGAGCAGCCCTACAGAGAAGGACTTAGGGTGCTGGTTGATGAAAAAATGAACATGAGCCGACAGTGTGCGCTTGCAGCCCAGAAGGCCAACCGTATCCTGGGCTGCATCAAAAGGAATGTGACCAGCAGGTCGAGGGAGGTGATCCTGCCCCTCTACTCTGC
>JAOEHY010031373.1:0-18717 GCA_025447955.1 Psilopsiagon aurifrons | reverse complement strand
GGCAGAGCATGAGGCTCAGAAAGTCCTTGGCCAGACCAAAATGTACTAAGCAGTAACTAAAACACTGGTGTTATCAGGGCTGTTCCCAGGCCACAAGTCAAAAACACAGTGCTGCACTAACTACTAAAAAGGAGAAAAATGACTGCTACTGCTGAACCCATGACAACAGTTAACAGCCTGCCTGGATGAAGACAAATTCCTATAGTTAGAAGACCCCAGACAAAAAGGAAAAAAAAAAAATAATTTACCATTTACCACAGGACTATGAAGGCATGTGAGGGGTGGGCGCACAGATCATAAGGGTCTAATTGCCCAGGGATTTCTTTGCCCAAGTCCCTCTCCAGAGGGACCAGCACAGAGTTGTCCCTTTGGCTGTACCACTCGATTATTAAATGGTTTCTTACTGGGATCGAACAACTGAGACTCTGCTGCAAAAACCTCACGGTGAGCCTGAAGGATAGGGAGGGTTTGGGTGCAGTGAGCAAGGAATTGGAAGGGCCACCCATGACTCAGAGGGACTCTGGTCCCAGCAGTAAAGTCTCAGGTGGTGTGTGTGCAACTTCTTAAACGGTGTGTGCATGAGTGCTCAGGCAGCAGCTTCTCCACTAACAAAACAGCAGTGGAAATAATATCCATGTCTAGCAAATTCAGACTGCAGTTCACACTTTGGAATTATAGACTAGTAAGGAGGTATGACCTGTGGCTTCCTTCAATGCCCTACACATCCCCATGTCCTATTCGCACTGCTTAGCGGTACCTTTTCTGGGTAGAGTAATACCCTGAAAAATTCACTGAGTGAATTCAACAAGACAAATCCGGTAGGAGACAACCCTGTACAACGTGAAAATAAGAGAAACTAATGTTGGGTGGGGTTTTTACCTCACTTTCATTTTCTGAAAAAAGACTCAGAACATACCGCCTTAGTGTCAAAAATGCAGCATTGCTACTCGGCAAGATTACTTTGGCACTGAATATCAAGAGGTGGAAACAACACAAAAACCATCCGGAGAAAAGACGCACAGATTCACGGACATTACTATCGCCTGCAAAGCACGCTAAACACACCGACACCCAGTTAACTGCCCGAGCAACTCCGACCTTCTCCCAAAGCAGGCCTGCGAGCGGCAACGACGTGGCCATTCGCAAACCCATCGGGACGCCCCAGCGAAGACGCTCCCGTCGCCACAGGCACACGCAGCCGCCACAGCCCCGCCGACCCCGCCGACCCCCGCACGACCTCGGGGCAGCAAGCAGGCTCCCACAGCGGCCAGTCCGCTCTTTTCTTCAACACAAGACAGCCCGGAGCGGCAGCCCAGAGCCGGCGGCTCCGTCGACAAGGGCCGCGGCCCAGCACTCACCCGTCAAGAGCCCAGAGTCGCGCAGTCCGGTCACGGGAGACGGACACGAAACCGCCCGGCGGAAAGAGGCTGCGGGTCAGGCCCCGCACGTCCTGCCCGTGCCCCAGCAGGGAGCAGCGAAGCCGGTACGCGCCACCGTCGCTCGCCATGGCCGGAGGCAGCCGAGCACTCCTGACACAGCAACCACCGCCACTGGCGGAAAGCGCCGGGCGCCGCGCCGGAAGAAATATCAGCAGGCGCGACAACGAAGGGTGAGGAGACTCCATGTCCCGGCAGGCAGCGCGCCCCAGAGAGGGGACTCAGCGCTGCGCTTTCTTCGCGAGGCATTCTGGGAGATGTAGTCCGGCTAGCCTCAGGTGGTCTCGCGATAGCCCTGGCGCGGCGCTGTTTGGTGTGGAGTTGCTGTGATACCCGCGGTGTCGTGTGTGAAGAGTTCATGGTGGCCCGAGACTCCGGTGAGAGGAGCGGGGCCGCGCCTGCATGCGGCTCCGCTGGGTTCTGTAGCTCCAGAAGCTCTCAGCGTGCCTGGGGGAGGGCCTTTGTCGACGCAGGGGAACTGCGGCACTTCTGCCCTTTTAGGTCACTGCCAACAGTACCACCATCTCACAGGCCCGTCTGAGCCACTGCCTGACAGCCTCAGCCATTCAAGAGCTGCCTCTATGTACTATGGCTGTGGAGTTGCTCCTCAGAGGCTGGTGAAAGCTGCTAGGATTTGTTAGGGGGAGCGTATTCTGGGTTTGTGTTGGTGACTGGTGATGCCTGAAGGACTGTCCCCAGATAACCGAGATGGGTATTGACACAGCTGTTCACTTCCAGTTTATTTCATGAGAGACGAATTCTGTGGGCAGATGCTGAAACAATAAGTGCCACAAGAATTAGGAGGAGTCATCTGTTTTAACAGTACCACCTGAGGACTGAGTGAACGCTCCAGGACAACACAAGGCACTGCTGTCTCTCCTTACTCGTTGATCTTCTGTGGTCCCTTCTGAGCACTGTGTCTTGTACCATGCTTTTCCAGTAAGGAAGTGCTTCACAGATTTTTAAAGAAAATTAAACTCCTTTTTATAGGGGGCAGAATTAAGCTTTATAGAGTTGATGTCTGATGTTTTTAAAAGACCTTACGCAAAATAAAGTATTTCTGTCCATTGTTCCAGAGAGAAGTTCAAAAAGAAACAAATATGGCCAGCAGTCACAGACCTCCAATAGCTCGTCCTTCTTCAAGAGCAGGAATAGGGCTGACCACAAGGCCTACCACTTCATCAAGGACTCCATCAGCAGCCAGAATAGGAACAGGGGTATGTTAAAAAGAAAAAAACTAACAGAAATCTTAAAACTTGGTATGTTAGATTTTTATCATTTTGGTGGGTTTGTTTGATTGATTGTTGTTTGTTTTCTTTGTTGTGTTTTGGTTTGGGTTTATTTTTTAGTACTGTGACTGGAGTAATAGTTTCTCGGAAAGAATTTTGAGATTTAAGTTTTGTAGAGGGATTTTGGTTTTGGGTTTTTTTTCCTAATTTTGCCTGAAAGGAGTCAAGAGGTCAAGAGAATGCTTGCATTAAAAGTTCAGCTGGGAGACATTAATAGCATTAATGTTGCAGACAGAGGGAACAATGAAAAGCTGTTCAAAAGTAATTCTTACTCTTTTGGAGCAGACATTTGGCTGTAGCTTTGTCTGAGGAGATGTAAATATTTATAAAGATTCTTACAGGAACAGTATAGAGACTAACTGAAGTTTTCAGTTGCCTTGACAGTTGCATAAGGATGGCAAAGTCGTAATTCAGTTTTGGGAGGTTTGTAGTTTGTTTGTTTGGTCCTTTTTTATATATAGATGCCTCCTAATACATCAAGACCTGTTTCTCGTGGTGGCCCTTCAGCTACTGGAGGAGTCCTGTCATCTCATATTAAAGTTGCAGACCGTCCAGTGACTCAACATGGTTTAAGTGGAATGCAAACTGCAATGAAAGGTATTTTTTTTTTACTGAAAGTAGCTATCAAGGTGTCTGCAGACATTTTAAAGGAATATTTAGGTTTCTAAAGGCAACTTTTTCATTCTTGTACAAAATGCAGAGTGAATAGCTATGAATAATAGGAGTAGGAGAAAGAAAAGGAAGATTATAACGTCCCTGTTATTTTCTTTGCTTTTGTCAGTCATAGATGACAAAGACTCTTCTGTGCCTGAGCTGTCTTCAAAAATCATTCAGAAGCATAGAAGAAGACAGATTGTGTCTTCTTCTGTCACTGCAGAATAAACAAAATACTGTGTTATGTAGTAACTATTATTGCAGCTGAAAAAGTAATGTTTATCTTCACAACAGTGTGAAATTAATTTCTGCTTTGATTTGTTATAATGAGGTACTGTCTTTTTAAGAACAATGAGATGCCAGTTCTTTGCCTGTAAATTCTGCAAATTATTTTCATAATTTACACTTCATCAACATTTATTGTTCTCTAACAAAATGTCATCTTACTGTCTTTTGTCAGGTCCTCAGAGACAGATAATGGATAAAACATATTATCTTGGTCTGCTGAGGTATGTCTTAACACATTAAACCTGCAGGAGGTTAATGCTATGTTCCCTTTCTGACATGAAATTTGCTGTGCTTAACAAGAGCATGGGATAAGTGGTGTTCACTTACAATAAAATATGTCCTCTTATAAGAGGTATGGTCATTTTGTAGGAGGGAAATTTTATGCTTATGTTCAAGTCCGAGTGGATGCCTTTGACATTCTGTGATTAGACCTGCTAAGTCATATGCACTCCCACAGCGTTAGTAGAAAGAGGGTCAGTGATTTTGAGCTTCCACCTGTAATGCTTGATAGGTCTGATAGCTGCATTTGGAAGAAGTAGCGTCACAAACTAAGCACTTTGTAGTGTACATTATATGTGATTTACTTGGATAATACATTGAGCTAATGCTAATAAAGGCAAGGCCTTGTAGAAACTATACTGTATTGCTATACTGAAACTATACTGCTATTTTTTCAGTTGGTCATATTGCAGTATTGAATGATCAGTCTTAAAATACATAATTTTACATATGGATGATATCCATATTCTGTGAAATACAGTGATATATACCATGATACTATGTTCTTTTCACCTGTCCATTTGAGAATAATTTACATCTATTTCACCAACAGGGACACAGCTAATTAAAGTGTGTTATTTCATATCCAGGTTTTCTAACAACTACTTACTATTTTATCTGCTAGAAACAGTCTTCTGTTTTCCTCACTTACACAGCTCTTCTTTGAAATATTGATTTGAAACACTAAGAAGTGTGAGAAAGAGATGCTGATTGCACAGCTAGAGTAAAATACAATTTCTGATCTGTATTTTAGTTGTACATTCCAATATTTTGTTTATTTTTTTGCAGAAGCAAAACAAGTGAACTAACAACAGAAATTAACAAGCTGCAGGAAGAAGCAGAAATGTACAAGCAAGAGAAATCTGTCTACTTGTCATATGAAAAAAGGTGAGATATGTTGCAGCTAATGCAGTGCTAACTTTCTCAGTAACAAAACTATTCTCAGGTATTGTACTCCGCTCTTGTGAGACCTCACTTGGAGTATTGTGTACAGTTCTGGTGTCCTCAGCAAAAAAAGAACATGGAAGTGTTGGAACAAGTACAGAGGAGTGCCACGAGCATGATCAGGGACTGGAGCACCTCCCGTATGAAGATAGGATGAGAGAGTTGGGGCTGTTCAGCCTGGAGAAGAGAAGGCTGCATGGAGACCTCATAGCAGCCTGTCAGTATCTGAAGAGGGCCTATAGGGATGCTGGAGGTGGAAGGGACTGCATTAGGGACTGTAGTGATAGGACAGGGGGTAACAGATTCAGACTTAAACAGGGGAAGTTTAGATTGGGTATGAGGAAGAAGTACTTTACTGTAAAGGTAGTGAGGCACTGGAATGGGTTGCCCAGGGAAGTTGTGAATGCTCCATCGCTGGCTTTGTTCAAGGCCAGGTTGGACAAAGCCTTGGGTGATACGGTTTAGTGTGAGGTGCCCCTGCCTATGGCAGGGGGGTTGGAACTAGATGATCTTAAGGTCCTTTCCAACCCCAACTATTCTATGATTCTAAGATTGTGCTGTGTTCAAGGAAACATTAAATAATATCTTTTTTTTTTTTTTTGCATTATTTTATTTTTACATGTATAAGTCTTAAGTTTGATTTTATTTTATATTTAGGGCAGAGGCTCTAGCCGGAGAAATCAAAGAATTTCAAGGACAGCTAGCAGACTACAACATGGTATGCTGCTATCAATTTATGATCCTGGATACTCCCTAGTGTCTTGTTTACTTTGTATTGCCTTTGCTTTAGTTCCACATCTGTTTTATTAACTTTTTTCTCTAAAAATTCATTGCTTAGTACCACCTCAGTATTAATAATAGTATACACTTCTAATACCACCTCAATAATTTCAATTATTGGAAAGAAAAACTATGGAAACTAAGGAAATCATAAAAGAAAAAAAAAAAGCATGCTATACATTAGGAGAGACAGTTGCATATGGATTTAAGAAATTGCTGCAGCATAATGTTTGTGGCTTACATACAGCTGCATATAATGACCATAATTTCTGAAAACCTAGAGTACTGTGTACGGTTCTGGTGTTCTCAACATAAGAAGGACAAGGAGCTGTTGGAGCAAGTCCAGAGGAGGGCCACAAGGATGTTCAGGGGGCTTGGAGCATCTCCCATATGAAGACAGGCTGTGAAAGCTGAGGGTGTTCAGCCTGGAGAAGGGAAGGTTGCGTGAAGACCTCTTAGCAGCCTTCCAGTATCTGAAGGGGGCCTACAAGGAGTCTGGAGAGGGATTCTTCATTAGAGACTGTAGCGATAGGGCAATGGAGAATGGGTTTAACCTTAAACAGGGGAAGGTCAGGTTAGATATAAGGAAGAAATTCTTTACTGTGGGGGTGATGAGGTGCTGGAACAGGTTGCCCAGGGAAGTTGTGAATGTTCCATCCCTGACGGTGTTCAAGGCCAGGTTCGATGAAATGTTGGGTGACATTGTCTAGTGTAAGGCATTCTTGCGTATGGCTGGGGAGTTGGAACTAGATGAACTTAAGGTCCTTTCCAACCATAACCATTCTATGATTCTGTGATTTTGAAACTGCATGTAATCTATTCAGATTCCCACATTGAGTTTTTTCCATTTGCAATAACAAAATTGTTGTGGTTTTGTAAGTGCTGTGTGAGTTAATACTTACTTGTCTGATTTTATGTGTGTAATTTAAAAGAAAAGGAGAGCATTAAAAGTTTGGAATTCTGTCTCATTTCAGGTTGTGGATATACTTAATACTAGTACAGATATGGCAGAAGTGATTCACGATTACAATATGGTAAGTAATAGGATATATGCTATGTTTGAAGAGGGAAATAGTGTGTTACGTTCTTGGAACTTTGAACGTACAATGTATCTAAGGTGGCATAGAACTAATTTAAAACTTACCAATTTTTCCAAGTTAAATAAACCATAATATGGGCAACATGTTTGCAGTGAGGCAGTTGTCTGAAGTGTTGCATTAACAGCCCCATGATATTTTTCTGTGGTTTGATTTCAAGAAGGATGTCATCCCAACCCAAATTTTGAGTGCTAAGATATATTCTTTATTTGACTTGGGAGCATAGAACAGTACCAGTTTTATGAAAGGCAAATTCGCTAGACTGCACTGCCTTGTGGAGCTGCCTGGTCTTCTGGAAAGGTAGTTATATTGTTTCTTCAGCCTTTTAAATTACTCCCATGTTATAAATATTAAATATTTATTAAATAATAAATATAACCACAAAATCAATGAGCTTTGGTTTGCCTTTATTTTCTAATACAGATAGAGTGTTCCTCTAAGTCTTAAGACACAAGTGGCATTAAGCATGTTCCATTTCTTAGGATAACTTTGTCCATAAGCACAAGAAACTAGTTTGATTTTAGAATAGGCTATTTTGGTCAAAACAACATTTCCCCCTGCATTTGATTGCACAATAAAGTCACAATGTGTGTGTCATAGAGCAAAGAATGCTTTGCAAGTGTTACATTTTCATCATGTCTGTGGGCTTAAACAGTATTTTACTAAATGTTGCAGGGATAGATCCCATAGTAAGTGAATTGATTTGTAACAACTTGATTATATTTTTAAACATAGAGATGCCTTCCTTTGGTTTCCAGTAGAAGACTGTAATTTCAGAAGGCCTTTGCTCAGTATCAACTGTGAAAAACCTCTGGAGCAGGTGGTCTCTGCTGCTCCTTCCTCTAATGCATTCTGAGCTTCTTCTCTTTCAAAGGAAACTTTTCAAATTTATATATAGAATGTGTATCTTTATTACTATATATTATATCAGATTTTTTTTTTTTTTTTTTTTTAAAGTTAAAGGTTCAGAATGACCGGGATACTCAGAGTGTGGATAAAATTTTCACAGAAAGACAAACGTGAGTACGTGAAATGTATGTTTCTCCAAAGCTGTTAAAATCATAACTGCACTTGACAAAACTGAGGTGATATCTGATTCAGAAGTTCCTTAACAATTCCAAGCATGCCATATGTGATACCTGAGCAATTTCAGGGTGGTATAGTAGTGGTGCCACACTGCAGCTGCGTTCCTAGCTTTAAACTCTTCTGATTAAGTGCTTGGAGAAGATACTTACTATGTCATCCAGGAGGACTTAGGTGGCAGTGGAGACTCCTCTCTTTTGGGAACTTGAGTTTTGTGAGTTGTGGTGAGGAGACCACCGTGGGAAAAATAAGCAGAAGTGGGAACTAGCTCTGAGTTTCAGGTGTGGTTAGGTAGGGACTTGTGGAGGGGAAGATGGACAGCAAGATGCTTCAGTAACAATTTGTATGCCATGAGAATGGCTTGTGTAGTGATAAGCTGAGAGGGTGAGTTTCTGAGATGTTTAATTTAGGAGCCAGAGATGTGTGGGAGAAGGAGATGTGATCTTGTTTGTTGCAAGCAAGAGCAGTGTCAATTAAGAGATTCTATGTATAGATAAGCACTTTTAAAAACAATCTGCCATGTAATAATAAATCACTTTTCAATAAAATTGCAGTTTTCAGGAGCTCACAAATGTGTCTATTTTATCCCTGAATGCCTTTTTAAGTGTTAAGGAAATAAGTATGAACAGAAGAAACTTGGTTCAGTAGTGAACTAAGGAGTAAAGGCATCAGGTATGCAGTAATGGTAACTTACTGTTGTAGTGTATGTAGGCTCACTTAAGGGAATGGAGCAGTTGGTCTTTCTTGCTCTGCTAATTTGGGTAAAAGGGAAAAGGAAAAAAAAAGCACAACCCAACAAATGCTCTGTTCTGTTGATAGCAGTGGCTTAGCCTAATGAGCTGTGACACCATTGATTTGAATTCAGACTCCAGTTTGGCTGTGATCTGCTCTACATTTTAGAGATTTTTTTTTTTCCTTTCTGGGCTTATTCACAATTAAAGCATTAATGATTATGCCAACTTTACAAGCTACTCTGTAGAGAGTTCACACTAGTCAATATACAATAAGCTCTCCACCTGCATAAGTAACCAATTAGGTTTTTATAAAAGATGGATACTGAGTACTTTTTGCACGTTTTGAACTACTTGTTTTGACACTGATGCATGCACATCACCACATTTTTTTAACTTCATGATTCATGCAGCAGTACCTTGTTATGGATTTGACAAGATGAAAGGAGATGGACTGCTTAACCTCCTTTTGTATTGTACGTAAGTAGCGTCATACGGAAGTACAAGTGTACTACAGTTTTGAGAAATCACTTTTTCATCCATTAAGACATTATTAACTCTCCTCAGTTACATAGGAATCAGTGTATTTATCCTCAATAAATCCATCCTCCCCAGGTATAAATGTATGAATTTTCTCAAAGGAAATTGTATCTTCATTGTTTGTATCCAGTAATGTAGGAAAAGAACTCATGTCAGCTGAGAATTCCTGTTCGGACATCTCCGAGTCATTTTCTTCCAGGTGACGGTGACTGTAGCTTATCAAATAGCGACACCATGTTGGGCATTTTGCAGCCATAAAAATCAGGAGTGTAATGCTTAAGACAAACCCTAGGACACCTGCTAGGAAGGTCCAGCTTTTGCCAGGAAGTGGTAACTCTTTAAAACAGGAAAAAAGGAAGAGTCATCCTCATGAGGAATACCAGTGAGAACTCTAGTATGAATTTTTTCATGATTAAATTGGGAACTTACAAAATAAAAAAGCATAGGGGAATCACTGAGTATGTCCAAAGCTTTAGTAGAATTTTATTGTTATGTTGTTGGAGAGTTAGCCGCATCACCTGACCAAAAAATGCATGTACATCTTGTATTTCTTAGCAATATATATCCACCATGCATATTTATAAAAAACAATAGCCTCAAAGTCAGATAAAATTCTGGGGGCATATAATCTATAAAATAATATTTTTACAAAATTTAAATTACGAGATTGGGCTTTGGAAAAAAAACAAAACCAAACAACATAAATAAACAACCCCAAAGAGTAGTTAACTTCAAATTCTATTTCACAGGCTTAAATTTCTGTATGGTGATCATGTCTGCACCCTAAAATATTACATCTTTTGTTTGGCATATCCTTTCAATTGTACTTCTTTTAAAATAAAAATTTCAATAGACTGCAGTTTCCAGGAGTCTTTATTTAGAAGCTGGTTTTGTGTGCTGGCCACTGTCCTAAAATAGAATCTAACTGTTATGGAAAAAGAAGTGTATAGCAGTGGCTGTCTACTGTTTGTTTATGTATCTGGAAAATAATATTTCTTCTGCTTTAAGTCAGAAGCAAGAAGTAAAACATTACAGTATGGAAGAGTGGAAATTTGCATGTGAGAAAGAAGAAAGTGACTTTACCGAAAGAAAAGCTAAAATGTTACAGAGTGATGATAGGATTAACCTCAAAATGGGTAGAAAAGTAAGGAGACTGGAATTTTGAAAGAATATGGAATGGGCACATCTGTCTCCTTTACACTGAAAACAGCTGAAGCCAGGAGTAAAATTATTGCTCGCTGTTTCACATTTAGAGAAGACAGCTACTTCTAGAAAGCAGTGAATTTGGAAGAAGTAACTGAAATTTTTGAAAGATCCTTCCCCAGGTCTGCTTAGGAGGTATGGGCAATTACCTGAATTTCAAGACTTTGAAATGTCATCATCAGTTTGTAGTATTGTTGGAGAATTCAGATGTGGTTTATCAGTTTCGAACACTTACTCAGTAGAGCTTAGCATTCAGTACAGTGTGTATGCAGTCTACCAAAACCTGGAAATATGCCTGTTCCATAATCTCAGCTTTTATGGAAGAATTATATTGTATGAGGTGTACAAATGGCATGAAATTGTGGAATAGCAAATCCAACAGCTTGTAGGTAGTAATGTGGAACATCAGTACATTACCTGCATGCGTTCTATTGTTTTCAGCGATGTTTGGAGTCCGAGCTGTTATGAAGGCACTGCTTTTAAGCTTAATGGCAGAAGTGGAAGTTACAGTGTTTTCTAAAGAAGCTTGTTGAATTTTGCAGTCAGCTGGTTGAATAGCTGCTGTTTTGATGAAGGATTTTTCCTTGGTGTTTGGGAACATGCATGTAGTGTTGTTTTCATTTTCTGTGGATGCGAGCAATGGAAAGGCTATGAGATACTGTTAATTAATTGGCATTCTGGTCTAAAAAAACCCCATCATAGGTAACTAAAGTATTATTGCAAAAAATAAAGAAGTTGATAGTGGATATTATCCAGATCAGTAGGAAATAAAATAAGGCTGTTTAATATAAGTAAGTATGAAATGTTGCTCTAACCAAAACTTACCCATTGTTACGTCGGAGGCAGTTAGCCATATCTGTAAATCAAGGAGGTCACAGGAGCAGGTCCAGGGGTTTCCAGCTAAAACTATTTTAATCAATTTAAAGGATGATTTTATGTGAAAATATTTCAGAGAGTTGTACTGTAGATTTAAAGCTGTCAGACTTTTTAGAGAAGTAAATCTCTCTGAATCTAGTTGAGTAATCATGTTATAGGATAGATTCAACACTGACAGTTGATTTAATCCTGCAAATGCTGTCTTATGAACTGTGCTAATATGGTTGCTACTGATATCCAGAATTACAAGTTTTGTCAGATTGCAGAAGCTATTGTTATGCAGTGCAGTAATCATGTTTTCATTCAGGTAAAGTTCCGTGAGTTTAATAAAACTTCGAAGATTCTCTTTGTCGATATCTTTTAAGGTGATTTTATTTTTTTTGAGGCTTAATATAGTAACATTTTTGGAAATGTTAGTGGGTATATTAGAGAGGTTCTTTCCAGACACCTCACAAGTGACCTGTTGAAAAAAAGACAACAATTAAATTCTATTGGAAAGTCCAGTGAAGATGTCTTAGTGATGACTATTGAGGGCACGAAACATCTTTCTTGTATTTTTTAATGCCAGCACTTTGAAAGTTCTACTGCTCTTCGTGCAATTTTATTTATATTTTTCATAATACACCCATGGTCTGGTGATAGAGGGGAATGAATGCTCCTAATATTTAGAGACCTGACGTTTCAGATCACTTAGTGCTTGGGCTCTGTTTGGCATGCAAGGTTTTTTATGTGATGATTATTCAAAATATTTGGCAAATATTCAAATATTTTGGCGTGATATTTTGTAATTAGTAGGGCTCTCTGGTTTAGGATTCTATGTGAAGATTGACTAAGTAGAAAAAATATTCATTGCGCACATAATCTGGAAAGTAGGTGTCAGAGAGGAAGTGGATCCAAGGCTGAAAATTAATTCAAATATGCATTTTGGAATGGACTGTTTTATTTTAAAATCAGCTGTATTTAGTTTTAAAAACATCTTTGGAGTAGACCTTCAACAAAACATTTAGTTTGATTTTTGTTGGGGTTTTCGTTTTGTTTTTTTTTTTTTTTATTGTAACACTGATTTTTGGCTTCCTGAGTTTGAGTTAAGCATAGCTGCAGTTTTTTCAGGTTTGAGAGTGTTACCTCTCTATATCTTAAAGGACTTCTGTTTACCGGGAAGAGTAGATTTCTTTATACATACATGCATGCATCACTGCAAGCTATAGTGTCAAGATAGTTGAACTGGGTTTAAGGGAGATTCTTTGTCTTGGAAACTGATCAGTTGTGTTACTCCTCTTCCTAAATAAATAGCCTACATTCATCTTATTACTGCTGAGACCAGATTGAGTGTAGCTAGATAGCTGGTTTAAAAACAAATGTAGTGGCGTGCCTTTTATACTTTGTGTATGCCCACTGAGTGTTTTTTTTTTTGTTCTTCATCTTTGTTCCAAAGATAAATAAACAGTAGATACAGTACTGAACCAGTGGGCAGTGAGTCAGAGAGAGTAGTGCAATACCAATTTTATTATTTGACTGTTAATCAAGTTTTCTTCCTCCCCCTCCATTCTCCAGTAAATACAAAATCCATTACATTAATCTCTGGAAAAAAAAAAAAACCCCCGTTAAAATTTCTTATATACATTTTGATCTGACTTGGGCAAGTACTTATGTAGGAAATCTCTCAAACTTGATCAGTTTTTGGCCTTGTCCACATAACTCTTGCTTTTTAGGTCTATTCCGAGATGATGTAAAGGTAAAGAAGGCACTCCTGTTGTCAGCAAAGACATATAGCTGATATACAAATCCATCTCAAATACGTTTCAGTGTTATTCAGCCACTGAAAATGACTGCCAGCAACTAGTTGTCCATTTCACAGAAAGCGATGTAATCTTATTTGTCTCTATGTGCTTCTTTCTTCAGTAATTCTGTGTTTACAGGGTGGCTTTTAAAATGCCTTTAGCTTCTAGTGTAATTTTCAAAAATAAGGGAAATTTACATACATATAAAACTTACAGTTTGAGAAGTAATGTTGCAGTCAGCTGTGACAGGATTCAAAAACAGTGTTCCAACACAGATCAAAAGCCAAGAGAGTGTCATGTTTAGAGTCTAGTGAAAAACAACACTTTTGTATGCCAATATGAGAATACCAGTGTCTTCTGTAGTGGTTTCTACAGTGGTTCTGTAGTTGAACAAATTAATATGTATAGTTATTTCAATGATAATTTAATCAATTTTCTTCTACACAAATACAATGAAATGCAAAATTAAGAGGAAGAGCATAGGTTATTAGAATTAATGCATTCAGCTTTCACTTTATTGAGGTAAACCTAAAATCCAGGGAGCAGACTGTATCAGCAAATAGAAGAGGGATTTACTAGACAGCAGTTTCTTATATGGGTAAAATGAATAGGCATGGATGTACTTATTAATTCCATGTTAAAGAAGTTGCAGGTGCTGGAAGACAATGATAGGAGCATATTGCAGAAAGTATTCAGGCTTCTGTACTCTTCTGAAATAATTTCTTTTGTTGCCACTGACCGAGGCAGAATAGTGTGCTAGATGGATTGTTGGTTTATGCACTTCTTATGTAAGTTATTTTTTGTGAATTTTTACTTAGAAGGTTGATCTTCTAAGGTTTTTATTATCTATAATATAATATATATTGTAAGGTGTAAACCAGGTCTTATGATTATTATAAAGGTATAATTGTTGCTCTGATCTTTGTAACTAAGTAAACGTTGTTCAATCTCGGTCCCGGGGTTTTTGTATGAATTTGAACCTTATTGTTTTGAGAGTCAGGAAAGCTTTTCTGACCAGTGTTATTCACTGCGATGTTAATGTCTCTCAGAAAAAGTGTTACTCATCCATCTCCTTTAAATCAGGCATTATTTGCAAGATCTTATAGAATACCTGGCTGGAAGAGACCTCAGGGATCATCTAGTCCAACCATTCTAGGCAAAGCATGAACTAGACAAGATGTCACAGCATGCTTTCTAGCCAAATCTTAAAATCATCCAACACCAGGGAGACCACCACTTCCCTGGGGAGATTATTCCAATGGCTGATAGCTCTCATGGTGAAAAATTTCCCTTTTGTGTCCAATTGGAGTCTCCCCAGGAGTGGCTTGTGCTCATTACTCCTCGTCTTTTCCATGTGACTCCTTGTAAAAACAGAGTCTCTGTCTTCTTTTTAGGCATCCTTTAAATACTGGGATATGGTGACAAGGTCTTCCCTGAGCCTTCCTTTCTCCAGACTGAGCAAAACAAATTCTATCTGCCTTTCCTCATACTACAGGCTTCCCAGTCTTTTGATCATCTTTGTGGCCCTTCTCTGGACCCTGTCTAGCTTGTCGGTATCTTTTTTGCATAGCAGGGACCAAATGACTATTGTATCTTGAGCTGTAGAGATTATCACTGAATTTAACAGGGAAGAGTGGGGGAAATTGCATAAAGAAGCTCAGTTGCATGAGCAATACTAAACCTAGGCAGCCAGTCAGATTTAAAAAAACTCCATGGACATTTTAAAAGAGTGCCAGGAGGCCTTTGCCAGTCAGCATGGAGTACATGAGGGCACAGAATAAACTGGTCAAGTCTAATTGATTGCTTCTGTACCTTAAGGTGACTATGGACTGACCTTATTCACCTAGCTGAATCAGCCTGGAAACTTACTAACTTCTTGGAAATAAGAAGATAAAAGCCATTTATACTGCTCTTATCCATTGTGTATTTCTTCTGCTGTTAGAAATCTACATTAAATACAAAAAGAATTCAGAAACCATTTTGTTAGACGTCGTCAGTGGCACGGACAAGGGGTACTAGCAGCAGCTGCCACTGTGGTATCATGAAATTATAGAATCAGCCAGGCTGGAAAAGACCTTTAAGATCATCAAGCCCAACCGTTATGATCTGTATTAGGTGTTGTTCTTGTAGTGATGATGCTGGTGAACTGAGTAATTAATCTTTTGGGCTAGTTTCTATATTACTAGTAGAAAACATTTTGTAGTTTGAGAACTCCCAGTATAGACTATGTTAACAGTCAGAACCTGTGGACCTCAAAGATCCTGCTTCCAGATTTTCAGAAACAGAGTGGCCTTAACCAGGCAATACAGAAATAGAGATTAATAAAATTATTGTAGTTTTCAGATTTCAAGAAAAGTCCCTAATACAGTGGGAAAAATTCTAAAATTAGTCTGTAAGTTGGTAACAATCGAGCTGAAAATGAAGGTTAATTTTAAAGTTTTTCAAAACTTCAAGGAAAAAGTTAAAATGTTTGAATTAAGAAGATGCCATTAATTTAAAAAAAAATCCTTTTCTTGTTTAAAACTTCACTTTGCATAAAAATTTATATATGTCTAAAACATAGTTCCTGTTTTTTACTTTACTTTCTAAGGACAAGTTAGAGTGGTTTTTTTCAAGTTTGATTTCCTGTATTGTATGTGGGGGGACCTGTGGAAGAACAGTAGAAGAAAAGGGAAGTATCTGTAATTTTAATTGCAATTTAGGCTTTTACTAAAACCAAACTTCAGGAATTGCTGTTTAAAATAATTACTTTGGAAAGAAACTGAGCCTGGCAGTACATTGGTAATGCCTTGTAATTGGAAACGTTTTCTTAAAAAGCTTTCCTCTGAGAACTTTTCAAGATTTTATTGTTTAATAATAATGTAATTCCTGTTGGGTTTATTGCATTTGTAAACAAAAAGACAGATTCTGGGAGGTAGTGGAGTTTATGTAATCAGCTAGTCTGTTTTCCAGAGAAGACACAGTCCATTCTTTGGCTTTCTACTGAAATACAATTTACTCAACATCTTGTCATGTCCAAGGTTCATAGTAATTCCTGAACTTTTAATGTATCTCAAGATGTATTTTTTTCCACTCCAGCAATAAAGTTATACTAATAAATCTTTGCCTACATTTTGAAAAAGATGTGGCAAGTGTCTTACCTTTCTGTTGCTTGTTGGAGCAGCATGTACACAAGAGCAGATTTTTCAGTGCACTGACAAGAAATAATATGATGCAAACAGCACTTTGTTTTTGTTCAACCTTTGTACCTGATGAATAAGCAGGCGGTGTAAAAAAATAATAAACCTAGAAGAGCCTTAGCAAAAGATTGACTAGGTTGAGCAACATCTTACAATCATCTTGTATTTAATTGGATCTGCAGCCAATAGGGAAGTCTAATAGTAGTATGCTCAGGTGTCAAGTTACAGATCGTATAGAAAGTACCAAGTTGAAATGTCATAGGGAATTTACAAGCAAGTTGGGTTATAATCATTTAAAGGTATGCTGGAGACAGAAAAAGAATTGCATTTTTTTTATGTGATCAGACATCATATGAAGAAAATGTCAAGATATTTGCATACTGAAGTAATGATTTTAAATAGTTAAATTGGTGTTAATTCTTGTGGTTTGGAAAAACATCAGAGGAGCTGCATGGTGTGATACATAAAGTTCATTGTTTGTAAATAATTACAAGCACTTAAGGACACCTGTCTGTTTCATTTATTTTCTACTAATTTCTAAGAAATTACTGGAGGCTGTTCAATTAAGGATATAGCTAAAGGAAATTTACAAAAAATCCTGAAACGTGGAAATGTGTACCTTCTTTTCCTTCACAGTTCATGAAAGATTACTTTAACTGTGTGCTTGTTTCCAAGGGATTTCTACAACTAAGAATTGCAAAATCAGCTGGATACCTGCCTCTGGTATTTAGAATCATAGAATAGTTAGGGTTGGAACGGACCTTAAGATCATCTAGTTCCAACCCCCCTGCCATAGGCAGAAATGCCTTACACTAGGCCATGTTGCCCAACATTCCATCCAACCTGGCCTTGAACACCGCCAGCGAGGGAGCATTCACAACTTCCTTGGGCAACCTGTTCCAGTGCCTCACCACTCTCACAGTAAAGAGCTTCTTCCTTATATCCAATCTGAACTTCCTCTGTTTAAGTTTGAACCCATTACTCATTGTCCTGTCACTACACTCCCTGATGAAGAGTCCCTCTCCAGCATCCCTAGAGGCCCCCTTCAGATACTGGAAGGCTGCTATGAGATCTCCATGCACCCTTCTCTTCTCCAGGCAGAACAGCCCAAATTTGCTCAGCCTGTCTTCACACAGGAGGTGCTCCAGCCCCGTGATCATCCTCGTGGCCCTCCTCTGGATTTGCCCTAACAGCTTCATGTCCTTCTTAAGTTGAGGACACCAGAAATGTACACAGTGCTCCAAGTGGATCTCAGGAGGGCGGAGTGGAGGGGCAGAATCACCTCCTTTGACCTGCTGGTTATGCTTCTTTTGATGCAGCCCACTTTTTTTTTTTTCTTTCTATTTTTCATTAACTCTTCCCAAGTTGCAAAATGCAAAAAGTTTTAAATTGTGTAACCAACAGTTACCAGATCAATGATTGCAGCCAAGAGTGCCCTTAGGCTTGAAAGATGATGCATAATTTCTGGGTAAACGAATACTGAAAAATTCATAGAAGCAGAGTAGAGGTGATGTTGGAATAGACTTCTGAAGTCATCTAGTCTAGCCCTACTGCTCATAAAGCAGGTTGTCAGTGAGGCTGGAGGAATACTAGAGTTTGAAGTAGGTTCTTAAAGCAAACATCAACTAGTAAAAGTTAAACTCCAATCTATTTTTACAGCACAGAAAAGTTAATTCAGACTGTAGAAGAAGGTATCGAACGTGAAAAGGTTGTAGCTGAAGACATAATAAAAGACCTGTCACAGGAAAATCAAGCTAAATATATGGAGATGAAGGCTGCAAATGAAAAACTCTCTCAGGTTGGTTGTTCTCATTGTACTTACATAAAATATTTCTCAGCCTGGCTCTATTGGTTCCAGGTGCAAATTAATTATTAAAGAGCTTGAGAACAGAGTAATGCAATAAAAAAGTTTGCTAGCACCTTAATCAATTGTAGAATTGTCTTAAAAATAAATACTGAAACAATAAATACTGAAACAAAATACTTTGTCTTTTTGTGTCTCTTATATAGAGAACAAATGATGCTCATTATTTTCCTTTTAAATTTGGGGACTGATATGCAGATTTTAAAAGCCACTGTAGTGCTCAGGTGTTTCATCATGTATAAAAAGCAAGCAAAAGGGAAGAGCAACCACAGCAATTTTTGTAGTTCACTTCTGTAGAAAGTTTTCTTCTGTGCAAAAGTGGATATTGGGGGCTTTTTTGTTGTTCTCGTACATCTCAGTATATCAGAAAGATGAACTGCGCTTTGTAAAATTTTTCTGACTTCACTAATTGTATTAGCAAAAGCAATAAGATTTCTAGGTTCTCTGGGATCATCTAGTTTCAGGCACACAGTCTTAGAAAGTTCCTCTGTATAGTGTATACCGTGATAGGCATCTTTTGAGACATGTGCTTCCCAGCTGTCTTACGATGAGCTGAATCACTGGTTAGGGCCTAACTGACTCTGGGCTATAAAGAAACTCGGGCATCTAGTTCAGATTTGTCATGGGTTCAGCAGTAGCAGTCATTTTTCTCCTTCTTAGTAGTTGGTGCAGCACTGTGTTTTTGACTTGTG
>JAOEHY010031372.1:7300-20976 GCA_025447955.1 Psilopsiagon aurifrons | reverse complement strand
GAATGTCACCTGAAACATTCTTGGATGCCCAATTCCAAAATGAACTAGAGTCCAATGAAACTCAGCCAAAATAATTTTTCACTTCTAAACCAAGATTATACTAAGAAGAAAAGTCAGTCAGCTTCCCACTTGTAATAGTTTTCGTTAGTTTGGCTGGGTTGCACTTAATACAGAAACTTGGAATCATAGAATAGTTTGGCTGGAAGGGACCTTCAAAACTCATCTAACAAAACACCCCCTGCAATGAGCAGGGTCAGCTTCAACTAGATCAGGTTGCCCGGAACCATCCAGCCTGGCCTTGAATGTCTCCAGGGATGGCGCATCCCCCACCTCCCTGGGCAACCTGTGCCAGTGTTTTACCACCCTCATTGTAAAGAATTTCTTCCTCATGTCCAGCCTGAATTTCCCCTCTTTTAGTTTAAAACCATCACCCCCTGTGCTATCACAACAGGCCCTGCTATAAAGTCTCTCCCCATCTTTCTTATAGTCCCCTTTTAAGTACTGGAAGATGCTCTAAGGTCTCCCATGAGCCTTCCCATTTCTAGCTGAACAACCCCAACTCTCTCAGCCTTTCCTCATAGGGGAGGTGCTCCCACCCTCTGGTCATTTCTGTGGCCCTTCTCTGGGACCCTCTCCAGCAAGTCCATGTCTTTGCTATGCTGAGGACTCCAGAGCTGGGTGCAGCACTGCAGCTGGGGTTTCAGCAGAGCAGAGCAGAGGTGCAGAATCACTTCCCTTGATCGGCTGCCACGCTTCTTTGGATGCAGCCCAGGATACAATTTGCCTTCTGGGCTGCAAGCGCGCATTGCTGGGTCATGTCCAGTCCTTCACCCACCAGTACCCCCAAGTCCTTCTACTCAGGGGTACTCTCCATCCCTTCATTCCTCAGCCTATATTGATACCGGAGACTGTTCCGACTCAGGTGCAGTACCTTACACTTGGCCTTGTTGAATTTCATGAGGTTTACATGGGCTCACCTCTTGAGCCTGTCTAAGTCCTCTGGATGGCATCTGGTTCCTCAGGGGTGCCAAAGTGCACCACTCAGCAGCATACTTAATTATAGCCTTCCCGGTTCGGTTTGAATAGAGACAAATGGACCACAACTAAATTTTCTCATAACATGCGCCCAGCAGACCTGTTACGCTATGAAAAGTTTACAATCTTAAAAAGGTAACAACAGTGTTTATATTCTGCATATAACAAGCAGTAACCCTTCCAAATCTGGTCTGATGATTTCTTTTATGTATATAGTTTCTTTTGGTAGGTTTTTCGTTTTTTTAAAACACAGAAATATACTAAATTCAAGGAACCAAATGCACACGTTGCTTTGACAGGTAGTAAAGTACTGTATTTTTAAAACATCAGCTTGCGCAGAAATGCCACTGCTCCTTAATGGAACCAACAAGAAATTCTGAAGACTTTGTTCAGTCAGAATACTCAACATCAGCCAGTATTTCACAAAAAAATTACAGCAACAGATTCACATCTTCCTACCACACATTTATGAGAAAACATTCTTCTGCTTAACTTTATCAACGTATTTAACAACCACTTTAAAAATACTAAGCAATCTGGAAAATCTGACAAGCTTTTCCATGCTTAGACAACAGATTCCAAGCTCACAGACAAAGTTAATCTGTGATTTAAATGCATCATCTTCTGCACTAAGAAAACTCTTTGTCTTTTCCCAGGTAATATTCATTCTGACTTTAAAAACAGTTTTCACAAAAATATTAGATATTGTCTTAAAGCGTATTTCAAGATGTTTTGTAACAAAAAAAAAAAAGTATGTTTCCAGATCTTAGGATCTTTTTCTGACATGCTTTGCCTATTGGGGGATCTAAAGTTGCCCTGCTGCGAGGTAACGCCACTGACACACAGAATCATAGAAGAATGGTTATGATGGAAAAGGACCTTAGGATCATCTTGTTCCAACCACCCTGCCACAGGCAGGGACACCTTACACCAGACCAAGTTGCTCAAGCCCTTGAATACTGCCAAGGACGGAGCATTTACAACTTTCTTCGGCAGCCTGTTCCAATTCCTCACCACTCTCATACTGAAGAATTTCTTCCTTATGTTCAACCTGAATCTTCCCTGTTTCAGTTTAAACCCACTACCCTTCATCCTATCACTACAGTCCCCCATGAAGAGTCCCTCCCTGGCATCCTTGTAGGCCCCAGTCAGATAATGGAAGGCTGCTATGAGGATGCTTCTCCTGCCTTTGGATGGGAGGTGCTCCAGGCCCTTTATCATCCTTCTGGCCCCCCTCTGGACTTGCTCCAACAGCTCCATGTCCTTCTTACATTGAGGACACAAGAACTGTATGCATTATTCTAAGTGGAATCTCATGAAAGCAGAGTAGAGGGGTATAATTACTTCCTTTCACCTCATCACATTTATCATGCAGACCAGAACAACAACAGAACAACTGCTCATAAAAGAAATAATTGCACAAAGTGACTCCAAATGAATTTTCCTGTTTTATCAGCTGTACATTAATATCACACAAGGATTTTTAATGTTACAAGATTTGAATGCACACAGTAGCAAACAGAAAAAGAAGGAAGATGACAACCTAACATACCAATGACAAAACTTACGCTAAAAATAGCGGAGAAGTAAAGATAACACTTGCTTACAATTTTCACTTGGCAAACCACTGCATGTATTAGCAATTCAGCAAGAGTCCATGAACTTTTGCACAAGGAAAGAGTAATGATACTGGCTTGATTTGCCCGCGTGACACACAGGGACCAAGTGGACAGAAGCTGTTAGTATGCGGATTTCAATCTTTCTTTCTGGTTAGGAATTAAGACAAATAATCGTGATTTTTAAGTTCTTTACAACAAAACGAAGTCTTGCCCTAGCTTATCTCACAAAGAAAGCTGCGTGGGGTGCTGTGAGAAAAGCAGAATGAATAATACACCCTAGAAGCCTCAGCATCACAGTAACCTACCAAGCAGATGAGTTATCAGAAAAGCAATCAAATCAAAGTCCTGCCCACAAGCAATGGCTCTGCTTGGTTTCTATGAGAACTTTGACAGAAGTCAGTCTGTATCTGCAAACATTTCAATTTCACCAAGCTGATAAATTTCAGCAAAAGACTATTTCATCAGTAAATTTCCAAGCAATTCAAATGGTTGCCTAATTGTTTTGGCAGAGATCACCTCCTGAAACAGTGACATTTGAAGATCCTTACTCCACTCAGTGCCACCATTACCTGCACAGCTTTATATGCACATAGCAAAAGTAATCACAGTAGGTCAGAAAGAACTTCTGCATGAAGGATGTGGAAAATCTCTCCAATTTCCCATGATTCTCCTATACATATCTAAAATTCTTGTTAAGTGATGCAATAAATCATGATGACAGCAAAATTAGCACTAACTAATACTTTCACAAGTACGCCACAACATCCTATACTTTTTTGTGAACTATACTAAAAATTGAATTCTGTTTAATAGCTCAGACCATGAAATAAAGGTTAATAAGTACAGCATAGGTCTCCCTTAGTTGATTCTTTGATTTCTTTCAAAAAGACAGGAAAAAAGGAATTGCCAGTGCTCCTGTGTGCATGAAGCAGATCACCTCAAAGTAAAAGTGTTTCTGAGGATTGCTCACTACTAGTCCCATTCTGTTTAGTGGCTTTTGGTTACAAAAGAAACACAGAACATCGTCATACATTGACGCCAGTGCTTTGAATGTTTAATGTAAAAACAACTACCAGTGAATTACCAAGAAATTAGGAGACAATAAAGAAAGATTTTTTTTAAAAAAATCACATTTCAAAGTGGAAAAAATATTCTGACTCACCACTGAAACAGAAAAAAGTATTTTTCTATTAAAAGGCATTTTTATTGAAAACACTGTCTAGGGGAAAAACACTTCAATGCTAGAGAACACATACAACAGTTACAGCTAAGATCACAAGTTAAATACTGAAAGTAGAAACAAAAGCAAAAAGTACAGCAGTAGCAGCAAAGTAGTTTGTCAGATTGCTTGGTTTTCTTAAACACTGTAAGAGTGAAAGGGCAGGGCAGTGATGCTAAAAGATACTTTTGAAGAAAGCAAGCTATCCTCTTCATAACTGAAGACAGATCAATCAAAATACAAACCAAGTTATTGCTACAGTACTGTGTGTACAAAGAACAGCATCAGCAGTTGCAAAATAGATGCCAGCTTAGCAGATGTTGTCACAAACCAAGCAGGCTGCACTAAGCTTGGCATTCCACACTGCAGTCAGAACAGCGGCAGAGCAGGCACTAGCCATATCACAATGGAAAAGGTTTCAAAACTGCTACTCTCAGCCACCAAAGACCTGTCCTTTTTCCTGTGGCAGGCACTGATTTCTCACGTAAATACCTACTCTCAACAGCTGAACTGTGGAAGAAAAACAACAGCAAAGACCCGCCACTTGCCGTAATTTGGTGCTTCTGAAGGGCATCAGACCTTTGACAAAGTTCTTTATCCTCTCCAGCCATGGGAGTGCTCTGGAGCTCTGAGTCTTTACAAAAAAGGTATCTTCCAGGCAAATAAAAATGAAACAGTTTCATCAAACGGAGCTATATCCTGGTAGAAAATACAGGGTTCTTTTCCTTCACAGAAAATAAAGGGTTTCTCACAGCAAAAATTTCTGTGAGGAAAACCAGACATAACTCTTTCCAGTTGCCACTGGCTATCAGGATAAATTGCCCAGCTTAGAGTTACTCAGGAAGCTTTTCTCAAGACCTGGATTTTAGCAAGTTAAAGCCTTTTGGACCGTCATCTCTGTTTTCTTGCACTCTTATCTCACTTCCCCAGTCTGGCAGCTTCCCTCCTCAGAGGTTAGTAGAACTACTGCCTCTACAGTAACTGTCATATATGTTTACACTTTTCAGAAAGTCTTGAGGGCTGAAGAGCTAGAATTTTCTTCCTGTGAACCAAGAACAGAAGATCATGTGGTGGGGGGAAGGGCAGGGACACCAGCCATCTGCAAGCAAGCCGGAGGTACACAGAAGGAGGAAGAGCCGAAGTAAGTACACAAAGTGTCAAAACAATGTTTAAAAACCTTCTTTCGCCTCCATGAGTTAAGCCACTTATTTTATGCTTTATACTAGTCCAACACAGCTTGAATTTAATAGCATCAAAAGAAAAAGAAAGGGGAGGGGGGGAAATGAAGTCAAAAAAGATCCTGATCACAGGCCTAGTACCACAATCGCAGAAGAAAAAACTGTTATTCAAACCTCAAAGACTGATTGTGAAAATTTGCAGTCACTTTATGTATAGTGAGAAGTAATGACACACATGTGAGTACTGGTATGCCTGTATGCCATATTGCTATAGATGAAAAGGCATCTACAGTTTCAATAACCAGAATATCAGGCCTGAAACTACTCTTCTCTGTCAAACTTCTAAATCTCTACCTTTAGAGATTAAAGTACACCTTCATACTTTACCATACATGCTGAAGTGCCATGTAAATAATCATAACTCCAGCCACCTTCCCTGCCTACAAAAACAGAAAACAAAGACACGCACTATGTTCTTCACTGCGTGATAAAATGCGCCCCCTGATCCAGCTTTTGTGGGTTCTTTGGTTTCATTCCTCTCCCAGTTTTCACCACCTGACAAAAGCAAAGGGTAAAGTGGTTTGGACAATAAAACTGAGTAATATGCTGCATGATAAAACATGCATGACCTTGTTTCCTGTAACATTTTTCAGGGATAAATGTGGGGGAGGGAAAGACTCTCCCTCAGATTTACCAGTCATCAAAAATATGAAAACATCTGGATCAATTAAGCTATTCCCTTACACATATCCCAGCTTCTACACTATCTGAACAGAATCTGAACACACATGCTTCAACAAATTAGCCCTTTACAGAAAAAACTGACATAATGTAAACAGGGTAACATTTAAGTCAGAGTGAATCAGCAATCTCTACCAAACAGGCGAGAGCAAGAGATGCCAGTGTCTGCTTTAGACACCCCAGAAAGATCCCCTTCACCTTCAGACTCCGCTGTTTTCTCAACTTTAGTTTAGAAATCGTTTATCAATAGGCCAGACCTGATGTAAATCTCATTTAGAAATTCCCTCCTCAAGGTGCAGGATTTTCTAAGGGATTTTGGTGTTGTTTACACACGTGCACACACACACACACAAACACACACGCCACCCCTTGGAAAAGTGTACAGCTATGCGGAGGAAATGAAGCTAGCTCTTTAGAATGACACATCAGTTAAAGAAACCTGGAATACTAATATTACTTCGAATGGCTTAACTTTGCATCCCCTGTTCATAGAAAATGTAAAGCATACAATGCAATGGATATATCTTGCATTTTCATTCAAGTTTTCTTTAGTATTGCAGAAGCAGCTAAAAACCTAGGCAAGATTAGACCCTGAAGCTCTAAAACAATAATAATAAACCTGCCTTAAAAACCAAAACCGATACAAAAAAAACCCTCAAGCAAGTAAAAACCTAAACAAACCCCAAATCAACAAACAACAGCTGCTCCATACCTCCAACTTAGATCCTACATAGATTCAACAAAGCTATAAATGGGCATTGTGCATGAACTAAATCACATTCATAAATCCTTACAGAATCAGGGCCTGGCCACATAAAGCAAAACAAGAAAATATGAAAAAGACCCTCTGAGATACCAAGCAACAATCTTGTAAGACAGTGCCACAGAAATATTTGAAATCAAGTTATGTCTGTAAATTAATGTTTAATTAAAATACTAATACTCTAAACCCAAAACTACAGAAATGAATTCACAAGCCTATCAAAAAACCATCTGAAGTTCAGCTACCATACAGATATTGCAGTTTCTGTTATTCTTTGATAGAGAGGTTGAAGAAATTATTGAATAAAATGTCAACATTGCTGTCATAAATTATCTTTATAATTTGTGAAAATGTACTTACTTGATAGTTACTTAAGGCTTCCTTAATCATCAATGGCTGAGAGCTCTTTACTTGTACCCTATCTGAAATACCAGCCATCTTTTTCAAAGATACTGCACTACATGCTTTGCCAAGATCACGTTATCTCTGTAAACACAGATTGTCAGAAAAAAAATGAAAGCAAAAAAACCCAGAGCTCTGAAAGTAAACAAAGGTTTGTCATAAGTACCATTAGCAGAGATTCTGCAGAACTCTAATGATAATGACAGGGAAAAAAACAAGTTTGGTTAAGAAGGCACACATCTATTCACAAGGCACCATTTCCAACTGCTTTCTCTTGTACTTTTTTTTTTTTTCCCTTTTTTTCTTCTTTTTTTTGGGGGGAGAGAGAAAATGAGAGAGAGACTGGTGCTCCTCTCCCACTGGAAAAGAGTCAAATTATCATCATTATGCGTCCAGTACTTACAGAACTCTGGTTTTAGTATGATTATGCAATTCAATTGTATGCTTTATTTTAAAGATAAAGAAAATATTCCCAATTAAGATATGCTTACAAAGATCTCCCTGTATTCATATTGCATATTTCCCTAAGTGCTGAAATAAGAATGACACAAAGCTTATTTTCATTATTATATCCTGAAAGAGTGTAAGGAAACTGCAGAAAGCAAGAGCACATGAATTCTGACCCAATAGATCAAAAAGCTCCAGCAGACTGTGTATTTAAGAAAAAAAGCATAATAGAAAAGCAGACATAATGACTGTAGAATAAATATCTATTTGAAATGCTGCATTTTTTTCTCTCTTTCAGAAACAAGAACATAACACTACTGAAACAAAGAGTCAAGAAAGCAGTAGATTCTGTATGTCTTGATTTTTTAGATGCACTGATGCAAAATACATTTCAGGTAAACCGGTGTTACTGAATTTGGTGGTGGATGAGAAGAAATCTATGATAAATAGAAGGCCAAGGAAGGAAATACAGTGTTCTTTTTTGGATTTCGAAATGTGCTGTTATAGACAGTATTATTACAGTTCCTTCATGAGGAAGCATTAAGAAGTAAAGATGAAACACAGCATGATGCATTTCTGAACCGGTAAGGTCTTTACAGGAAAGTTGCATTACAAAATTCCCACTGAACAAGTATTCAACTATTCTTAAAAGTGTATCTGATGACAGGAAAGATAGAAAAAACTTTAAACATTCAAGTCTCTCAGTGTATAAGTCAATTCCAACACACGCTTTACGGCTGAGCCCCTAAGTCTAGCGCTTTCATCTACAGGTCAATCTTAGATGAGTTCCCTCTACCCTACAGGAAGTCCTGCAGAGTCATCTACTCAGTAATGCAAACCAAGACACAACAGCTTGTCCTGCTAGATGCCACTCCTAGTCAGAAATCTTTCTGTTTCTATGCTGCCTAAAGGTGGTATTTTCCTACCCACTTTTCAATGGAAAACTCATATCTACCCAGGATGATCTGTTAAAAATTTAGGATACTCTGTTCCCTAAACAATAGAACAAGATGGGCTCTTTCCTCGATCAATCTCAAACTCACAAACCACTTTAGTTTTCTACAGAACTTTTCAGCGTATTATACATCCTTATTCGCAGCTTCACCTCAGCCAAACTAACGATTTCAGGCCACTCTGCCAGGATTTGGACCAAGCTGGAACAAAGGAGTAGACTTTTGTGGACCTTAAGAACCACTCCCCAAGGTAAAACAGAAAAAGACCAAGTATTCCATACTAGTTAATATGTTGGTAATGAAGAGATGACAAAAACAAGCTAAGACAACAATGCAATGAAAAACCCAGACAGCTCCTCGAAAAAGGCCTGTTAAGGATACTGCAGACTCTCTGACACTTTGTATTTTATTTAATTAGGTAAGTTGGAGCTAAGTCTAGAATACAAGGGAAATGGAGTGCATGACAGGCAAATTTTTTTTTAGCTTGCAAGCTACACCAAACATCTCCAGCAGAACTAAGCACTCTAAGAGGTCTTGCTCATACATTTTCAGGTATAAGACAAATTGCTGAGACCCACCAAAATCAGTTTAAAACCAGCTGTAGTCTCTTCTATTATGCTTGCTTTGAGCTATTGAAAATATACCCTAACAAACTACAAATTACTGTAAGTATTATTAGTTACTGGATTTGTTAAATGTATATTCCAATTAGCAAACTAAATCCAATCAAAAATCCTAAGCAGGAATTAAAAAAGTCTGAATGTACCACTTCTGACCAGGCATCCAGTATCTATAAATGGATACCCTTTACCACCTGCTGCCCTTAAAGCATTCATCACATCTCACTGCTCACCTACCAGTAAACGATTTTTTAAATAGATTTTATTTTTTAAAAGGGTCCATAATAAGGACTTTGACCACCAGTACCTGAACAGTCCATCCAAACCTAGATCCAAACAAAACATCACACTATTTGTCTGCCAATTCATCAAATAATAATTGAATCGAGTTTCATTTTGCTAAAGCAAATAAGGTCACAGTACAATTACATCCCTCTGACAGGCACACAGACAAAAAGAAAATGTAGAAAAACCCCACCCAAGTATCAGGACAAGCCAGACTCGAGCCTTAAATTTTTTAGGCCACTGATAACATTCTTTGCTATCAAATATATTTAAAAACTAAACCCCAAAATACAGCTTTGCTGTGGAAGACAGAGCGTACTTCTGTCAGCAACGAACCTGGCCTCTGTGTCATCAGATAACTTCCGCTATTACAGACAACTCTTTAACTATGCAAGGTAAGCTTCATTTAGTTTATGTTGCACTTCAGTACCAGGGTGCTTTACATAAAACGTTATCACCTTTCTTACTTCCCAGATGTAAAACAAGTACAAGGATCTAAACTGCTTGCCCAAGTTCACGCTGTGAGCCACTGACAGATCTAATATAAATACAATTGTTTCACAAAATAATTACAGAAATAATTTAACTGTAAAGAATGATATAGTTCCTTTCAACAAAGGCAAGCAGCTGAAGAATTAAGTAGCATCATAAAGGAAGTGCTGTTGAAATCTCCAAACTGCTTAAACACTGCAAATTAAAATCCATTTTAAAGTTCAACCCTTACCGTAACTCCCTCCTCATGCACAGTGTTTCATTTTTCAGTTTTAGTATATAGAGGAAACCCCAGGCAGGCGAAAGAGAAACTCTCTTAAAACACAAGAAGTTCAACACAAAGGGAACGCATAGGGAAAAAAACAAACCACACCAAGGGGGAAAACAAAACAACAAAAAGGGAAGGGAAAGATTAGGGAAAGATGGGGGAAGGAAGGGGGAAGGCAGTAAGAGTGAAAGCCGTAACTGAAATATATTTAACACGTCTTAAAGTATGCACAAAAAAACTGTTTAGGATTCCCATTCTCAATTAGTCTTTATGGTTCGGTAAAAAAATTACGTAATAGATGCGACACTATTGTGAATATCTCTACCAAAGCCAGGGGGTGTATCGTGCACCTCATAGGTGACCAAAATATCCCTCATGCCTTCAACAGAAACAGGATTCTTCGTGGCTCTGTGGTACTGATCCAGTCTAAATGCCATTAATAAGCAGACTTAATGCCTCTGCACTATTCCAAGCAGTAAATAAAATGAGTTTATAGGCATGTGCTCTTGTTATTCTTCCATCCTCATTCAAGACTTCTAAAAGAAGTGAAGTTTATCTCATGTAGCAGATGCTTCCCCTCCCACTCCCCTGTAGAACTGTTTGCAAACAGTATCACCATTTAACACTTGACCTCATCATCATAGTGGCATGAGCAGCATACATCACCATGACCACATGTGAGGATAGTATAAGCTGGAACAGATCCTGCGCGTCACTTCAGTCAGACAGAGTCAGAATTGCAAGAAGTGGAAACTCCAAGAAAGCAGTTTCTTTTTGAGAAAAGTTAGGGTAGTTTGAGATTACTCTCATAATGGACAAAGTATGTTAGAGACTCCCTAAAACTAAAATAATGTTAAGTGGCAAAGCATAGCAGTCTTCCCTAGCACTTCCTTTTACCAGTCATGTGCTCTTGCTCACAGCAAGACTGGGTAATGGGAGGATTCACCCTCTGGCGAAGGAGTCCATCTCACCCGATGTGGAAACATCCTAAAGCCAAATTATTCCTCTCTCAGACTATGCCCCATTAAGCAGTGTATGATACTACTAATCAATGTATGCTACACAGAGTCCCTGCCAAAATAAGGAGTGGGCAATAGGAAAACTCTTTAAACATGAAGAGTAAACAGCAGAAATCTCAAAAGACACCTAATGACTTTGAGCACTACAAGGGCAGCTAATGCCTTCAAGCACTGAAATTAGAGTGCCATCCTCCTGACCATCTGCAGACCTTTTTCCTGATGAAGGTAGAGTAAAATGAAACCTATAAAATCCTATTTTGAAGATAAAAAAAAAAGAAAAAAAGTCAGAGAACAGATCTTTCTGGAAAAAGACTACCATCAGGGCTGATTCTGAGTAGAAAGAGTAAAGGAGACTTACACAGTCTTTCAGAACATTTGAGCAACCCCAACTTGGCCAGACACAGATGTCCAAATCATTTTTTGAACTTTCTAATTTTTTTTTGTGCACTGTGTAAAAACACCAGTAAAAGTAACAGTTATTCCTCAATAAACTTGAGCCAGCACTGCACAAGCAGACATGCTACTCACATTCCAAATGACATTTAGTCTAACTACTGATAAACACTACCTGTTACAGAGCCAGCTAGTCCTACTGAAAGAAACGAGAATGGTCAATACTTGTCGAAAAATGCTCCTCTAAAAGAACAAAGCAGCTCTAATCCTTTTCATCAACCAGGTACCCTCTGATCTGCCACTCTCAAGCAGAAGAGAGATAGGGAAGCAGCTGTGTTATTTTGTTCGCATCTGGAACATACAAAGAGCCAAACTATGAATGATTATAAGCATCTGGCTGTCTCCTAAGTGTATACAAAAATGGAAATGTAGAAATGGTCCTGAACAGCTCACCAGCTCACATATGTGGATTTCACAGCTGTTCAATTTTTTCTTGGGCAGTCTATGCAAACCTCCACTCAAATCAGTTTTGCCTCTTTGTGGACGCAAAGAGTACCTAAAGCCTTTAAAACACCCTGTCTAAATACAAACAGCCTTCAACAATGTGTGCCAACTATGCCAGTGATTCTACACAGATCTTTGAACAGGTGTATAAAAAAAATCAGTGTCAGTCAGCTTCTTCTCTAGCCAAATGAACATGCAATCAGTACTATGGTCTTGATGGATAATGAGGTCCCAGACAGCTTTTGAAGAAGCTGTTATTTCCTGGTTTCTTGTCACAGTACTTCCCCACAACCTGTTTTTGTAATATGATTCTAAAGGCTTTGCAACCATACAGAAATTGGAGGAGATTCAAGCACAGACCAAGGGGAAAGACACCTGCATATTCAGGAGTGCTAAAAGCAAGGGCAAACAATTAGCTGATACTTACCTGCTGATGCTAAGTTAACACTGTTCTTTCTACTGCCCAAATCCTAAGCCACCCTATTTGTTTAGGTTTGAGAAGGCTTGTATGATACCAAACACACCAAAACCCTCCCACAGTGAATGATGTTTGTCTGTTCACTGAAGCAGCTGTCCCAAGTTAAAAGCACTTGTAGTACATCTCCTTCCCTCACCTGCTTAATGCATCATTATCATAACATAAATGATGGATTTATGAAAAATTAGAGATAGGTGCCTGTCTTTTAAGTAGGTTTGTTTTAGTTCCAGCCTTAGAAAATAATTCAAATTAAATTATAATTTTTTACTTCAAGCACTTGCCTGAATTGCAAGACTTGTGTAGTTTTTTTTAATTAATAGTATGCAGTTTTTAAAGACAAGTATCAGTTTTACTATCAGTAGGTATCACAGCAGGGAACAGCCCATCACAAATTATTTTGTGATTATCCAGTTTCCCTAGACTACCAAGGTGATGAGCTTGAAAAATTTAATTTCCCTTCCATCACCAGTACGTGATGTGAATTTCTGTGATGTGAATCTGGACTACTGCCCAGACTCAACCGTCTACTGCAGAGGAAAAGAAATTAGTAGAATGATACCTAGTAAGTCCCTAATCAATTATTACATTTCTGGATGCTGCTCACAATAGTCACTTGAAACCAGTGGCCACTGTTGACATACCAGACAATACAACACCTTTTGACAAAAGCCTCTATTAGACTGATACTCTCCACCAGCATAGACAATACAAGAGAAATTAATTAGTGCTTACAGCCATGCAATTTTCAAGTATGTGAATTTACTATAACACGTAACAAACGTGGGCCATATTTTTTTGACAAACACATCATCTCAAAGTTATCTAATTGCTTGCATTCTGCGCTATAGCCACAACCTAACTGCAGTCCCCACATTCTTTTTTACTGAACACTCAGAATACATATATTTCAAAATTTGATGACTCAAAAGCTGAAATTCTAAATACTTGATTCCTTCCAAATAAGCCCCATTTTCTGTTCTTGAATGCCTCTTGATTCTCATAGTCTGAGATGCTATTTTTACTCCTGCAGTGAAAGAGTAACAGTATGTATGTCTGGAATACCTACATTCTGTGATAACTAATGAACAATGAAAGAAAGGCTTAATTCTTCACACTTACCAGTTATAAAACAGTTTTTCATTAGCTTATCACTTCTATTTCTTTCAGCTACGATGAAGCATTCACAGAATCATAGAATAGTTAGGATTGGAAAGGACCTTAAGATCATCTAGTTCCAACCCCCCTGCCATGGGCAGGGAC
>JAOEHY010031371.1:0-27582 GCA_025447955.1 Psilopsiagon aurifrons | reverse complement strand
CTGGAATGGGTTGCCCAGGGAAGCTGTGAATGCTCCATCGCTGGCAGTGTTCAAGGCCAGGCTGGACAGAGCCTTGGCTGGCATGGTTTAGTGGGAGGTGCCCCTTCCCATGGCAGGGGGGTTGGAAGTGGATGATCTTAAGATCCTTTCCAACACTAACTAGTCTTTGATTCTATGATTCTATGAGTACTGTCAAACACTATTCCTGGTGGGAGTTTAAACCTTCCTCCACATCGGCTTCACCAATTACGGTCCCCCCCATCCTGTTGCTTCCCCTCAGTGCCCTCCACAGCCCATGACTTTATCTCATTTGTAGGCAGCAGCTCCTTCTCAAAATACAGCAGACACATGAGAAAACTCCTGGTAAACCTATCTGTGTACCAGCAGTGATCACCACTCCAATCCCTGCCATGCTCCATCCCTGGCAGTGTTCAAGGCCAGGTTGGATATAGCCTTGGGTGACATGGTTTAGTGGGAGGTGTCCCTGCCCATGGCAGAGTGGTTGGAGCTGAATGATCTCAAGGTCCTTTCCAACCCTAACTATTTTATGATTCTATGATTATTCCCTCATCTTGATGAGGGTGAGTACATTTGGCCAAGACTTCTGCATGGGACATCATGATGTTACACTAAGAGGAAATGCTTATGGCATTGAGAAATGGTGATCACGGCAGCTCTCTATACTTCAGAGAAGCAAAGAGAAGAAAAGCCAAAGCAGCAATATATGAAGAGACATTGTGTGTGCATTGAAGATTTTAGACAATATCTGATGGCTTTAGCATAGGTGAAAACAGTGAGCTGTAACAGAAGGAAGGATGTAAACAGAAGAGAGCGATAACCACCAGATCACAGACCTGCAGCACAGAGAAGCCTCAATGCCAACAGCCCCGCAGGGAAGCATGGGCCAGATGTCATAGCTGGGTAATATAGTCAAAAAACACTGTTATGAGAAGAATAGGGAAGCTGGTAGGTGTGGATATATAGAAAAGCCTGGGAATGGTCAGAAGGCAGTAACAGTTGTAGACAAATCTGTAGGCTGCAGAAGAAGTGGATTTTGAGCACATTTGGAAGAAAAGAATAATTGAAAGTTAGGTTGATCAGCTGGAAAACAGTAGAGCTGTTGACCATGATTCAGGAAAAGCAGACACCTCTAATAAACACCTCTGTTCTATTTTGGGGAAACTTATGTGGTGATGAGCTTTTCCATCCCTGCAAATATTAAACAAAAGGTTGAAGAGCAGTTGCTAACACTAGACACTTCAAAATTAGCAGGTTCAGATAATGGCATCTTTTAAAGAAAAAAGACTTTTTAGAGAGCCAGGCAAAGAGCTTTACACATGGTTGATCTTGATTTACAGTAAACTTGGACAGTCAAAGTTAACCAAAAAATGTACCAATATTTTGAAAGAATCAAGTGACGATCTAAGTAATTATAAGACTATCAATCCAAGACTGCTTTCTAGCACAGTAATAAAATGGCTCATATAGAATACAATTTGTCAGGAATTAAAGATGGGAATAGAATTTGGTAAATCAGTGTGGATTAGAGGAGAATAAATTTCCCATCTTGATATTCTCAGTGATAATCAACAATAACATTGCTGTAATAATCTGCTATATTCTCTGACTTCAGAAAAGCATTTGATTTGGTATTACATGAGGTTTTGATAAAGAAAGGTTGGTAAAGACAATACTAACTCTATACAAGACTCTTGAGCAGAGTTAGACCCAGTAGAGCAAGGGTTCTCAAACGTACACACAAACATGTAAATACTGCCAAAAAATTCTGAATTTGGCATGGTTCCCTGGGAATCTGATATAAGCTTTTTACTTAGGTCAAGAAAAAAATCCTTTGAAATTATCACTTAAGAGTTTGCTGGTGACCAAGATCAATTTATCAATTTAACAGGCAGCACACTGATACAGAGCAATCTGGGTTGCTTGGCTACATTTTGCAAGAAAATATTATGCACTTCAGAATAGCCAAGGTGAGGCAACATATTTGAAAGCCAAAATAAAGGAATTATTTACAGGCCAGAGACATTTTTGGCCTTGGAAAAAGAGAGCTCGGAGAAGGAATCGAGGCCCCTACTCACCATCAGCAAAATGCAAGTGCCTACTGACTCTTGTGGCTAACGTAATTCTCAGAAGAATCTTGAATGAGAAAGCAGGTACAAGGCTGCTGTGGTATCTTACTCCATGCTGATGTTGACACATAAGAAAGATGTTGGAAAGCTGGAAATAAATAGAAGAAAAGCCATGAGCCTTGTGAAATAACTGGAAGAAGTGCTTTTACCATAGGACGCTTCTGGAAAGTAATCTTATTTTGTTTATCCCAGAAGAGGCTGAAAAAGGACTTAAGCATTGTCCTGCAAGTAGTCAAGGACAATCCCGATGGCAGAAGATGTTCTAGGGGCTGAAAGTTGAAACCAGACAAATTCAGACAAGCAAGAAGATGCATATATTTGACTTGTACTTATTCTGACTGCCGCAGTCAAGCAGCACAGCACAACCAAACACTCAAATCGGGAGGCAAAGTTTGTGAGCTGAGCTGATGAACAGAGAGCGGAAATGGGAGCCTCCCCAGACAGTCAGGCTAATGGAGGGGAAAGCTATGACTGAAAAGATGAAATTGCAATGTGAAGGCATTGCAGAAGCATCCAAGGGTGTGAAGATTGAATAATGTATCCGAGACTGATGTGCGTGGCATTTTCCTAGTAGTTATTTGCCATCTCTAGTCACTGATCTCAGTCCTCCATTCTTTAAACACAGCAAGTCATTCAGTGGAAGGAAGATTCAGCGAAAACCTGTGAATGCAGTTAACTGATTGAAGTATTTTCTTTTCTTTCACACACGAGGCGCCAGAATCTCACAGCCTGTCTAAGCAAGAGAAACTTCTGATGTTCAGACAATAGCATTATGGAAACTTGATTCTTAAAATAGCAAGAAGAAGGAAACAAAAAAAGGCATATGTAAAATACAAACTTGTGCTTGAAGAGCAGAACTTTTCCTTTCCCCCCTTCTGTAAGAGAGAAAATAATTACTTCTTTGTACCCCGTGAGAGTTCAAGCTCTTTCAGATGAGATTTATTCACTCAAGAGAACTGTTTGGAGCTTTTGTTCAGGATTTCATGCAAGTAAGAGAGAAGCAAGTGCCACTTCAGAGCCTTGTGTTACATTAATGGCTAGGATAAAGGGAGGCAAAGAAAAAGATCTGCATGTTCCCAAATAGTCCTAACTGCCTGAAAGCACTTGCATCCTAAACTAATCCGGCTTACTCCAAATACTCCATGACTTACTGGTGGCACTCAGTAAGAGGTAACAAACCACAATAGACTTGCTAATTATAGCATGATCTGTTGCTAATTACTGTTTGACAAACACACAGCGGTTGTATTATCATGCTAAATAAATAATACCCACTCTTCTCTGGCTGTGTTTACAGATCTGATTTCCCAGTTAGCCTCGACTGGAAGCTGAAAGCAGTCCCCAGTGGCACCAGTGGCTCCAATCAGACCCACCGGGGGGGCAGCCCTGCCCTGCACCTTAGCAGCAGGAGACCAGCCCAGCGGGACAGCCACTGCCTTAGCCAACAAGCGGCCAGCCCAGTTGAGGTCCTCAGAGCTGGAACTATGGACCAATGCGGCTGCAAGCGTAGTGCTGAGGATCTGCAGGTCTGGGAGCAGGCTGAGGGGTTCCGAACATGATGTTTTATAGGCAATGTACCAATACCATCAAACACCAGATGATGCATCCCAGCATACGCACTTTGGGAAAACTGTTGATTTGGGAAAACAGCTGGTGGGTCCAGCCCTGCATGCTTTCCAGCCACTCTCCCTAGTGATGTGCTCAGATTGAAGGGTCGCAGCCTTTCTGGACCATCTCCTGCAGAGGCTGGAAGGTCCAGCTCACATTCATTCTCTCTGATACTACTGCTGCCAGGAGACTGAAAAACCCTGACTCCACTTGGCCACCACTTCTCAATGCCCAGTTTCCCACTCCTCACCATCCAAGCCGGGATGACTGCCACACTCCATTTAATTTTGAACTCCTCAAAAACACTTCTAAAAAATCATTTTGAAAGCACTTTGCAGTTCTCATGTTTCTTATGAGAAGACCTGAATTTTCAGTTTTTTATTCCCAAGTACAAAGAATCTCAGATTTGTCAGTTACAGCTACCACTGTAAATACTCTAGAAAATAAATTAGCCTGTAAGAAAGCTCATGGGAACAGCAGATTTTCAACTGAATAATGTACACTACTTCTTATTTTTGAACTTGCAATGGCAAGGACTAGCAGTGAAAACCTAGTTTAGTCAAGAAGGCAATACAACTGGGCAAAGGAATCAATGGTGTGCGACTCGTATGTCCCATGGAATTTAACAAAAATAGCTGTAGTATCAGCTGGAGTCCAAGTGTGACCAGCTCTGAACAACTGCAGAGACTCTGAATTGTGCCATAGGAACAGCAGAGCAAAAGTTGTCAAGTTTCCCTTAAGAAGATGCAGAGGGGAACTCACACCTTGCCCAGCGCATCTGTACCATGCTCCAGTCTATAATTTCCTCCTTGTTGTATCTGGTGGCAGTACAGCAAGTATAGCAGTGCATGGGGGCAATACGGCACTGCTCTCTAAATTATGTGGCTATTTATAAAAACACAGAAAGTGGCTTTTAAAAGTTGCTACTGTGGTTTCCTGTCATTCTGTACTCCCTTTATGGAGTACAGAGATACACGGTGGTGGAGTAGCTGCAGCCTACAGATGCAGTTTAGTATTTTGAGACTGCTTTTAAAAACTTCCACGTGGGTGTTTGCCAAAGGATCTTTTTTTATATTTTATTTTCTTCACTAGCGAAATAATCAACTTTTCCTCATCCTTACACAGCCCATCATAAAGCAAATAAAAAAACCTACTTGTCCTAAGAAGTTGCAAAGCACTAAATTAGCCAAAAATAAATGTTCTTGCTGGGAAACAAGTTCCAGATGTGTCTGCCAGACTCATTCCATCCAAAGCTGCAGTATTTATGGGTCCACAATACAGCCTGGATGGGAGGAAAGAAATTTCACTGTTGTTGAAACAAAACCAGGTAATTACTTGAGAGGAATTTCTATCCTCTCTCCCTGGATGTGTTTCCCAAGGCTGGAAGGGAAAGTCAGTGAGGGTTTGGTTCACGTGATGTTAATTGGAAATCTGGAGTCCCTGTCTTCTTTCGCATATGGGTGCAAGCAGAGGTGGGACATGAGAGGAAGAACCACAGGAAAAGAGTGAAAATGAAGTGTTTGCACGTGCACCTTCCTTACACATGCCCAAGAACTGCTGCTGCCAAAAAGTGGCTCAGTCACCAGATGGGTAATTCCTTCCTCCTCCCTCCATCACCTGCTATTATCACAACAGGTTTATCACAGTGTATATCTATCTTGTGGTTCTCCTGCACCCTTAGGAAAGTAATTTATGTATTCAGTTCCTATTTCCCCTTTCATCTTTTTCATCCATCTGAATTGAAAGCTAGGGATGACAGTGTTTAATGGAGCTTGGCATCCTCGAAGCACCAGGAACCAAACAGGCCAGGCAGCGAATCAGGCCTGCAAAGGGCTCTTACGGAACCTGTAAGTCTTCCATGAAAGTGGCCCAAGCAGAGACCTTTACTTTAGAGTTCCCGTAACATCTACTGCTCCTTCATCACGTTACACTGCTTGTGTGGAGCAGAACTGAGGCTTTGATTTTAGCTTGCACTGTTAGCACCATTCATTTGACCTTCAGCCGGCTGAAATATAGAGATCTTAAGTGTATTATAAACTGAAATTTAAAAACCTGTTTCCTTGTTTTGTATAATGCACAAGACGGGAAAGTTGCAAATCTGTCTGCACGGAGAAGTGTTGTTTATAGCATGAAAAGCCCAGTGATGTCAATGCAAGAGAAGCATTTGCATGCACTGCCCTGAGGGAGCCCAGGGCTGTCCTGGGTGCACACTGAGCTGTTCTTGGTGTGTTGTGTTTGCTCCAAGATGTACCGCTGGGCATGACCTGGCACAGCATCTACTTCAGCTACACCCCCAGCTGCCCATGTCTCTCCCACTACTGCTTTGCTGCCCACACAGCTAAGTGCAGAACACAGAGTGCCTGCACAGCTCTGGTAGCTCTGATGATGCTTTAAGCCCATGAGATTACATCAATTCATTATTGAAGCTTTGGGAAGCACTCACTAAGACCTCCCTCTTAGGTATGTTTGTGCCAGTAGAGCGAGGCAGCTTTGGGACCACACACATCCCATGCCTGACCACCCTGGAGCCAACCTATGCCTGCCACCTCCATTCAGTGGCTGCAATCTTTTGTTCATGTGTCTAAATAAATTATCTGAGAGGGAACCACAGTGTTTAAAAGAAATGAAGAAACATAAGAATAGGTTCAAAGGCATAAACAAAAGCAATGCTGTCCTGAAGAGCTGTAGAGGCAAACCAGGTACAGCTCCTCTCCAGCCTGTCCTCCCCATCCTGCCTGTTTCATAACCTTATTCTTCTAGTCTAAATAGGATGAAATTATTCTGTTCTGTTCTATTCTATTCTGTCCTGTTCTATTCTAATCTGTCTTGCTCTGTTCTTCCTACCTCCAGCACCACCGAAAGCATAATGACAATCATAAACTAACTTCAGGATTACAGAAAGGAACTTCTCCACACAATTAGCAAGTGAAGGAAGTTAAGAGTACTGCATTCACATGGACTAGAGGAAACCCAGACACAGGGAGGTTAAAGGTCATAACAAGGACTACAAAATCCAGCTGCTAGAACTGGAATTAGAAAACAGCTTTTCCCTGCTCTGAGCCTGCACATCTGCATTACCATCAGATAACATGAACTCCTTTCACGAGTATCAAACAGGATTCCACATTTTGGAGTGGCCTTAAGTCACCTGCTGGGCCTGTTTTCTGATGATCAACTATGGAAGATTGGATGCCACGGTTGCAGAACAGTTCTATTAACACCCTCTAGATCAGCTGAGGTCAATATCTGGCTCCTGAGCAGTTCAGATATGGTTCCCATATCAGGGCTTGTCACTGACCCAAAAGATCAGAACTTTTCTCTCCTGCAATGCTGAGGTGCGGCATTAAATCTGTGTTCAACTGTCATCCAGTGTTAAGAGTACAGGATGCCAGAATAAACTACCAGAGCCTTCTCCCACTGTACAACTGGAATTTATCATTCTTGGTTTGCTTTCTGACTGTCATACAGCTCACGCCCTCCAGCCACGTGGCAGAGATAACTTATCCCGCTGCATCAAGCAAAATCTGTCCAAATTCATACCATCCGATCAAACAACTATAAACAGACGAAATACTAGCACAGCTCTTGATGGCTGTAACTGTTAAATGTTTATTCACTCTGTAGGCAAATTAGCTTGTGCTTTGGAATGGTTATGGCTACTAACACTTGTCTAACTCAAAAAGCTTTTATAAGGCTTTGTAAATTTCTGTTATTAAATGCAATTTAACTTCTATCTTCTGGACAGCAACATTTTTTTTGGAGAAGGAGGACTGCTCTAAAACAACTACATAGAAGGCTTTTAACTAAGATTTATTTCCTGTTTAAGCAAACAGGATCACTGCACTAAGCCATGGAGCTGTATTTGTCCAATACCAGGAGAAGAGGACTTTCCTTGTGCTCCTTAGAAAATCTCATGGAAAGCAAAAGCATGAGGAAAATACTTGCATTCTAAAGCTATGGCAGCTTAGAACTTCAACTGAGCTTCAGGTAAGACCAAGTCTTTCACCATCAGCCTAAAAAGGGCAGCAAACCATAGAGCTAGAAGTACCATTCCTAACAGGAGAGTGCCTCAGCAGTCTATGCTGGTTTTGCTGGCCTCAGTTCTGAAGTACCATGACTATGTTTCTACATGCACATTCCTACACACCTGGAGCCTGAGGGACACATGTGTGAGTGGCAGCATGACAAATTAAATTCATATGCACTTGGCAGTGTCCTCAATTTCCTGTGCCCTAAAGATCTCCAAAACTTTTGGATGAAGAAACAAAAAAACCATGGAGGAAAGGTATTTCTTCACAACAGCATACGCAAAGGGGAAAAAGTTTAATCCTCCCCAAACCCCATCATTTTCACAAAGTCCACATACTTCCAGAATCTCCATTACAAACACAGGCTAACAAGCTCTCAGGAGTAATGCTTTGCCATGATAGAAGGAATCATTCTGCATTTGGAAAGCATGAGATTGGATAAAAAGCCTCAAGGAGATTGCCTGCATGAACAATTCCTTTAAGCATATAGAATATGGTTAGGTTTATATTTCATAAAGCTTGCTGAATCCCTCCTGCTCTTCTGGGTTTGTGTCCTGGTACAGCAACACCTGAAAACGTGGTAAATCCTGATGGTAGGGTACATCCTTGGACAGCTTGTTTGCAGTATGTAACCAGCCCCCTCTTGGCGCTCACTAGCTGTTTCCCAGAGTCTAAATTCAGAAGATAGTTTCACCTTGGGTTGTACCATTCATTGCAAAGTCAGCAAGAACAGCTGAACACCCCCTTCCCAGCCAAGCTGGTGGAAACACTGCCATCAGCTTCCACAAGTTGGCTGGGTCCCTGCTAGAGAATACAAAACACCAGACCTTGCAGAAGGGTTGAATGAGGGTCAAGAAATAGATATCCTCTACGGAGGATTTGCCAAGTGCAGCGGGAGATGGCATCCACCCAGTGACCGCGCTTTCACGTCTTACTACTGGATACCAGCTCCAAACCTGCCACCTCTTCCTTACAATCTCAAAAAAGGAGGAGAAGGTCACATAAGGCTTGTTATATGTTCATGACACAAGTTTATGGTCTCTCAATGGGAAACACAGGGAAAATGACTATCTGTATAAATTATTTCCAGCCAAGCAAGCTTTCACAGCCATGCAAGACTAATAATGTATCATTTTTGTCTTTTTATCCTTCCTATTTGTCATTCCCGGGAAAACTCTTCAGGATGAGGCTTGTCATTTTCTCCAGGATCCAAGGAAAGTCTGATCTATGCTTCTCTGGAATCTCTTCCCATCACTTCTGTCCCTGAGCAGCATACAAGCTGTTTGCTCTCAGAAATCCTTTAAGATCCTTCCATACACATACATTTATCATCACATACTTTTCTCCTTAGAGTTTGTTTTACTCTAAAATCTCTTGGCTCCAGCAATACTGCACTTTGTCTGTGGTTCCTAACTTGCCTTTTCAAGAAATCATTCCTGGAAAAAACAAATAAAAATCCTAACTCTAGTGTTGATTCTCCCACTGCATCAATTTTCCTATTTTCTCCTTTAGAATTAAATACTATTTCCATCAGGACAAGAGATCCAGCTAACAGTGCTATGGCCAAAGCCTCTCTGTAAATCCCTTAGAAACTCCTGTAGCTCACAGATCTTTGAGCACTGGTATCAACTTACCGACTTTTTTATTGCAATCATAGATGATAATATTATGTATTCATCACAAAAGGTTTATGTGAATACAAAGCACTACATATTCACTTAAGCGCTGATATTCATCATTTCTCATTCATCACTTTCTTAGGTTGGGTTGTGTTCTCTGTACTCAGCAGCATGGAAGGAGTGCAGACAAAAGAATCCATGAATCCTAACAAACCACTAGTGCTCGGGAGCTGGAAACGCTTTGACAGTAACTAAGCTGCTTGCCCCAATTTTATTTTATTTTTCCAGAAAAATGAATCAATAGTAACCCAGTAAAGATACGCAGACAAACCGGGCAGAACACACAAATACCCTTCTGCCTCCACTGATTTTTTTCAGATGCATAATCAGTTCATATTAATGCACGAAACTTCCAGATTTTTGGAAGATGCTCATGAATAACAGCCCCCTCAAGTTACAGCAAAGTGAATCAGATGCTTCAGCTCTTTGTGTTAGCAAAATTGTTCCTCACTGACTTTCAGGACAATGAAAAGACAGGAATGCCGATCCCAGATGCAGCAGGGACATGGCTGGCGTAGCCTTTAGCCCTGTGCCCTCCCAGGGGAAGCGCTCCTGCCCATGGTACAGCAAACAGCACCTCCTTACACCTCCATGGGCAATGGAGCTGCCTTTACACAAGCATAGTGCACTCTGCTAGCTCAAGAAGCTCCTACAGACCCCATACAATTAAAACAACTGTGACTGTAGGCAAATAATAGTAAAAAAGTCTGAAGACCATATGGTCTACAGCAGAGGCTGGGAAGGGACAGAGGAGGTCATGCTGCCTGCTGTGAAAGTTAAATGTGGATTTATAACTGATTGGATCTTCTGTAATAAACCTTCCTGCACACCCGACTTCTCCCAGATCTTTTCTAACATCCCTACTGATGCAGGAAAGCATTTTTGTAGGATTTGTTAACACTGACTACAATGGGTCATCCAAGTTAGATCACCCGCAGTGCAGCTAGCTGTAGGTAGGGCTTTTGCATGTGACTAACAGCCACAGGGACTGTGGGTTTATGAATATTACAATCTGTGCATGTGTTTCATTGGGATTTTGGAACTTAGTCCCCATCTCCCGACCCTTAACCTTGGAGATCCCAAATGTGTCGGCACCATTTGAACCAACTTCCCCAAACCAGTTGCATTTCTGTGCCCTCTCTGGATACACATGTGGCCCTTGGTCACATACCAAAGCAGTACAGGTAACGAGTTTGCTGTTACAGTTAAATGCAGATTTATAACTGATTGGATCTTCTGTAATAAAGAAGACAAGTAATTACTCCCCCAGCCTTTACATGGGGACCATGAGACATAAGACCCATAAAGCACTCATACACAGGTAAGCTTTCCAGCAATATGGTGATATGGCAGTTTTACAGCTCAGACCAATGGTTTTCAAAGGCACTAATGTTCTGAGCTTCAGCAATCTGGGGTGATGGTTTTTAACCCATTTATGCTTTTTTTTATATAGTTCTCTCAGCTATTCCATTAGAACACAAACTGTTGATCTGGCAGAGGGTTTGGAACATGCCTCCTGCTGCCCTCCTCCAGCCTGGGCTCCAGCAAGGGACTAAAGGTAGTGGAGGGTAAGGAGGGCAGGCTGAAAGCCAGGAAGGGAAGAGCCATCTCAGCCTTTCAGCTATCCAGAGCTGCCTTAAAGCTTTTCAGAAACACAGACATCTTCCTCTCCATCCCCTCTCTGTTTTCTGAATGCAGGGGAAGGTGCTCCCTCAAGCATAACTCCACAGAGAACTGTTTGTTCGGCTGCACAGAGCATCAAAAGGAAATGTCAGTGAGATTCTGAGATCCCTTTTTGTGAGGCCAGGTTTTGATGTCTCTGCTCACACCAGAGACTACTTTATTCCTGAAGCAGTGATGCTCAAGGCTCTATTTAAAAAGGGAGATACCAGCCAATACAGTGGACATCAGCTTGCTTCACCCTCTCCATCAATGGGCTGCTTCTCCCTGCATCAACCAGTCAGTCCCTCTACCATTTCACTGTATCCCATCCACACTGCTAAAAACCTTCCTCATAAATGCCTAATCTGTTCCTTTTAAATTTTCTCTTTGCATGGCAGGAAACTACATCAGGTCCTGCTATAAAGGATTCAGAAGCAAAGTTTCAGCTCACTTAGTACAAATCACTGTCTCTAATAAAGGGAGGGACATTATCAGCTCCACATGCTCATTGAAAATAGCTGAGCTTTTGTCACACTGGTTACCTCTGAAATGAGTTCACTCGAGGAATTCATGGGCAGCAATCAGATGTTTTCCTGCCTGCTTTTCATTGCAGCTCATCAGAAATCGAGATACAATTGGGGAAAGGGCAGGGGAGATAGCCTGAGATGTGATGAGAAAACTAATCCATCTTCAGAAGACAAACTGATTTTGCATTTTTTTTCTCCCTGCTTATTTTACAGTAAATAAAGAATTAAGGAAGATTGCTGAAAATGCGTCTATTCAGGTAGCAGCTGAATTTCCTACTAGTTGTTTTGGAATGGTGAAGGAGGAGGGAAAGTGTTGTGACATTACAATAACCAGTAAGTGGAGTGATTAGTGACTACCCAAAACCTTACTTTGTCATGTGTGTTGCTAATGATAGAAATTAGAGACATGGTCTTATAAAAATCACATATTTACTGAATGATGGTGAACACAGAAAAAATACATCCATCTTACAGGGAAGAGAGAAGTGGAAAGCAATTTATCTTGGCTGAACAAATAATGCACAGGCTCTGCTTCCCCAGCTTTCCCTGCACCAACCTCATGTCTGATGCAGCTCCTGCAGCCCCAGCTCCCCAGCAGAACCAGGTCCCAACCTGCTGAGGGCAGGATGAAGACTGGCTTCTTCTGGAAAGCAGCATAAATAAAATTAACCCCCACCATGCGCTATGTCTTTGTTCCTCTACTTCCCAGGAAGGTCTGGGTTCAGCGGGGGAGAAGCTGCTAGGAAACATTTGCTGAGCAAGCACCAAGAGGTATTTAGATATGCATCCTGGATACACTCAGGAGGACAACAGGAGTACCTGCAGTTGCAGCATAACCTTTAAAAACACCCATGGCACAAGCATTATCTATCTCTGTATGGGGAAGCAGGAAGAACTGAACTGAGACAATCTCCTCCCCTGTTATCTGTATCTTTGGTTTATTATAGTTAACCATGCTTTTGATCTGAAGAAAGAAATCCTAATGGAAAACAGCATCAAAACCTTTCATCAGCACCAACTTAGCAGATCCAGTAAGACCTCTGACCACCATCAAGTCAGCAGATCCAGTAAGTAAACAGTTTTTTCCCCAGGAGTTTTCTTTGCGATCTTGGCTTTTTCACAGAAATACAGATTACACTGAAAACAGGCTTTTCCCACAGGAAGTCTCCATTTGTCACTTGAAAAAAAAACAAAACCAAACCACTGCAAAGAAAAGCTGCTGGCTCTGTCATTTAGTTGTTTCAGCTCCATGTTTCTCTTGAGACAGACTGTAAAACACATTCTTAGGCCATGGAGAGAAAAATCAGATGAAGAAAAAGGGCTGGGAGAGCCCCTGAGGAACTGTTTAACCAGACCCGACTATATTTTAACCTGCTGCAAATGATGTTTAAGATGGAGATTCCACATTCTCCTTATGCAGTCTCTCACGGAGTACATGCAGGAATCATTCTAGGGTCTACCCTAAGTCTTTCCTGATGTATTTTATCGCTGTGACTTCTCTTTCTACCCCGAACAGCCACTGAGATCTGTTCATTACCCTCCTTTCTGCACACTCCTACCTCTGACAAGCAGTACCACAAGTCTGGCCACATCAAAGCCGACACGGAGCCTAGCCTGTCTCAGCCAAGCTCTTCTCTCCTGCTGACTTAAGAGAGCTCTCTTGATCTCTCTCATAGCTTCTTCAAAATGCAATTCCCAAACCTGAGAAGAATGATGCAAGGAAGGCCTCTGTATGAGTGCACATCACATTCCTCTCTCTGAGTTCTGCTTCTTTGCTTGCTTTTTTTCAGCATTAGTTGGTGGGGTTTGTTGATTCCCTGCTTTCTGTATATAACTTCCATATCCTTTCCCATCCAATACCCTCCCAACCAATCATTTTGCCTCCTCTTCTTGCACAGTCAGTGATTCCTGCCTAAGCACAGCTCCTCTTCACCAGGTCAATCAACTTTTTTGTGAGGACCTTCCCCAGCAGTTACTGTGATGAATATAGCATGAGTCCTGGAGAAAGTCTCAGGAGAGAGTTTTCTGCCTTCTGCACTCGATCCATCTTCATAACCTCTTGGTCAGGAGAGGTGGGCACTGGGGTTGAGATAAGGTTGACTTCCATCAGGGGCCGATGAGAAGCAGACTCTCTGCAGCCAGTTCCTGACATGACACACATGCACCTCTGCCACCCGGGGTGTGAAGACGTGTCACCAAGGGCTATGGGCTCACAGTGACTTCCAGCAGGCTTTCATGGTTCATGACTGAATTCAAGTGGAATGGACCACACTGCAGGGGCCGTTGCACATCCAACACGCCGGTGGAAGAGGCAGGTTTCTGCAGACATGGTTGAGTCCCTAGAGGGAAGCCTGCCACGTGCTAGGGAAAGCTCAGCAGAAACCCTGACACAGTGCGATCTTAAAATCTGTTTAGGAAAACTGTGTATTTGTAATCAAGCCTGGATGTACGACTGTGACTTCATGTTTGTTCATACGAGATCTGTACACTCCCACCAGTGAAAATGGCATCTTGATGTTGAGATAGGAGCCCATGACCTCATCTTCCTTGCGTGGCTAAGCACATGACACCACATTTACGACAGCCTTGTACCCATCCACAGTGCTGGGCTGCCTGGAGGGCACCCAACACCTGACCCAGCACATACAGTACCAGGACAAAGACCCCTCCAGTTAAGAGTGTTTTGACAAACTCAGATGACTGAGATATAGCATGTAACAACTTGGTGCCTAGTGTTTCTGATGGGGTACTGGGTGCCATCAGCCTGAACTTGTCCTCACGTGAGAGCACAGCTTTACCAACATAACTACAGTAAGTTGTGACTTCACATACAGCTGTTTACTATAGAACTTAGAAGACAGTGTTCCCTGGACCTCATTCTTTCCTCAACCAATGTGAGCACTGCTAATGATTTCTGTTATAGCTTAGCATTGCTCACAAAGCCCAGATAGATGAGGAGACAAGTTTACAAGAGAAGAGGCTCCAAATCATCTGGCAGTGCCTCCCCTACTAACGACACAGCAGTGGAACACATAAGGAGCCCCTGCCTTCCTTTAGCCAAGTAGCATAGAAATCCTAATTCACTTGTTTCAAAAGTGCAGGGGAGGCAGAAGAATTTAAACTCTTGCTAGGTTTTCACTAAGTAATGCTCTTGTATAGGGACAGCCAGAGGAAAGCTGAAGGGTTGAAGACCTTTCCCCATGAAGTCTCCACAAGCAGTGTGGATGATCCATCTCATTGCCATAAAAGGAGGGAAATGATGTTGCTCTGTGCTTCACAGCAACCCATACAAATTCTCTGGGATTTAAATTATAAATCCTTTTCAGTGTTGCCCACCCACCTCTTATTTCCCTATTTAAGGAGAAGACGAAAATCTCCTTTAAAAGCAGGTATCTCCATGAGCTCCACCAGCATGCAGTGCATACCCTCTTCCGTTTGCCAAGCTGGGGAGGCCTCCTTGGAACACAGAGCTCAGTGGATGCTTCATGGAGACATGAAAGTACACCTGAAATGGGCTGGACACAAACTCCTAGAGGAAGACAACCTCCTGCGGCTGGCAGGCTGGCGGCCAGGGCAGACCTCTGCATGTGCAGGCCATGACAAGAAGAGCTGGAGAAAGCCTCCCATTGCTTCTCCTTGTACTGCAGCTCTGGGCAGATGACATGCATCTTCCCTCTCCACACCCTCACTTGGCCATGCTGGGCCCCATCAGTGCTGGGGGCACCTTCCATAAAGCCCAGGCTGCATCACCAGGACCAGAAGGACAAGGCTGTCACTGTACAGCCCCATCAAGGGGCACTGTCCCCGGAGGGGTGGCAGTGATGTGGAGCTGGGCAGGCCTGCCATGCTGCGCTGGCTGCTCGGTGCAGCGCTGGCTGTGCTGCACAGCATCCCGTGCTTGATGCTATTTTTGCCTGGGGATGGAGCTTCAGTGAAGGATGATAATCAGTGCGTGCTGTGTTTGCCATTTTTCTTTGCAGAAGTCTTTGGGGTGCTGTTGTTTTTAGCTGGGGTTTTTAAGTCTTCATCACCTAAAAATGTTTTTGTGTGCCAAGATTAGAATTTTCAGTCTCTCTTGGGCTCTCTATTATCAGATCCCTGTTCTGGGCTCTCGTTGCTAACATTTCTGTGTGTTTGTTTTTAAATAAACAACAGCTCTCTTAGTAAATGCCTGGGGACCTAAAGAGTAGTGCAGGATCTGATGTTTGCTACAGAAAAGGAATGTGACTGTGGAAGAGAGAGGAATTGACTGGGAAACACTGCAGAGCCAAACATCCCAGAATACCTCACAGCTCGCCTGTCAGGTGATGATGCTAAGAAGGGTAAGACAGGGAGTTCTTGGAAAGTGGATAAACACGGATAAGTCAAAGAGAAGCAGTCAGGTTGCTGCCACCATTACCATTCTTGCTAATAATAAACAATGGAGTGTGCTTGCTCCATTGTGCGCAGTCCTTCTCATCTTCAAGAGTGCCATGCAGAAGGAATGCTTGGCTGCTGGTGACCCTCCATCTGCCCCAAGCCTTTCCCTTGCCCTTCTTCCTGTCCAAGTCAGTCCTGGTGTGGTGCTGGCTCTGGTAATGCAGTGCAGCACATGGAATGGCAAAGCAAGACAGGAGTACACTGGCTGTGCCCCCTCACCCTCCACAGCAACCACCCACCAAGGGCTCCAGAATCCTCCCTGGAGAGCCACCGTCTGTAGGTGGAAGACAGGCAAGGCCTGGACTATGTAACATCAAATGCAAAATGTGCAATTATCCAATTTACCCAAGAATTACAAAGTAACCTGAAATATAAATTAGTTTTCAAAGCCTGCTTGGCTCCTCACCGAGCAAATCTCACTACCCCTGGCTTGCAGGCTTGGCTCAGAGTGATGAACACACACCCTGACAGCCAAGAAACACTGCAAATGGGAGGAACCTGGAAACATGTGAGATGCCAGCTGGGTCCCCACGCTGTCCTTTGAAGGAGACAACCCTAAAGCCCATCCTGGAATTAAAAGCTCTTTTCCCGAAGGGGGGTTAAAGCAAAGTGGAAGCCTTCCTTGAAGACAAAGCCAGCAGCCTTGTGCAGACCCCTGAGACTGAGCAGGGAAGCTAAACTTGGCACCATCTGCTTCAGGCCATACTGTACCATGTTCACTTCTCATCCTCCACCTCACAATGCTTTCAGCACTGTTAGGCCAAAAACATGTTTAGAAATGTCCTCTTTAGAACACGACATTCTCCCTGAAATTATTTACGAAGTGTAAGAGATGCTAAGAAAGCTGCTGTGTGTTTAAGAGGAACAGCTCCCCCTTTGCCGACCATGCTGAGCATCATCTCTGCTATGTCCCAGCACTTACTCATCCTTCCAGGGGATTTCAGTGCTTTCTGCTCATCCATACTCAGCCCATGCTCTGCACAACCTCCTCCCTACCTTTTAATTCTTGCCTTCTCCTAGAACTACTCAGCAATGCCCATACTTGTTCCAGAAAACCCCAGCAAACCATAGCTCCCATACCTTCTGCCTTCAGCACTTAAGCCCAGGAAGACCCTGCAAGAGCCAGACTGGTACAACAGCATCATCACAGAAAGGCTGTAAATAACTAGTGTTCAATAAAGGCCTGGGGTAGATTGAGGCACATGGCAAAACTGAATGATTGAATGAAAAAGCATTGAAAAGCCGAGATTTGGGATGGACCACTTCGTAAGGTGGTCTGCCTACTAGTTTCTGAAGTGTTCATCAAACATTATGTTTTAAAGACAGGAAAATGTGATGCCCAAGCAATACCCAAAACAGAAGGTGCTGGATTTCAGTGGGCAGAAATAACCAAACCATTTTCTATATAGAATTAATTCCTGTTACGTTGTGGTTAGGTTCAACTCTTCCCCTATTTACCCAGTCTCTTGCTTAGACAGCAATAAGAATCCATCCCTGACCAGACCTGCATGCACCTGAGGATCGTTCATCACTCTGCAAGTTATAAACCAGGCTGAAAACTTCCTGAGCTGGTCTTTCGGTAAAATTTCAAGACACTGCCTGAGGTCTGGTACAAGAGCTGAAATCCAATTTATTTGGCAAATGTCATTTTCCTTCATTTACTATCTTGAAGGATAACAGCCCAAAACAAAATCCACATGCAATGCTCTTGCCTCTATCTAATCTTTTCTGGTATTAATAGTCTCTATCTCCTGGCACTGGGATGCAGCATTTCCTCTTTAACCTGCATATTCCCCTGCCATTACTTGCTATCAGAGATTTCATTTACCACCTTTCCTAGTTATTGTGATGCCCATCATTCTGGCAAATGATACCAGGGAGCACACTGGAGCTTTCCCTGCCTTGTCTCCTTAGCCCAACATCTTTTCCTCTCTTAAAGGCAGTTCAAGTGCCTTTTTGGTCCCTGCGACCTTTTTAGCTTTAAAGCAAAACCAGGACAATGTTCTGGCTTAGCCAAGTAAAGCCAGGGAACAACAGAAAAGCTGTTCCCTGCTCCACTAAAGACCTGTTTATCCCAGCCCCTGCCATGTTCCTCATGGGGAGGCTCCAGCAGCATCACCAGCTCAAAGGGATGGTGGGCTGCATCCCAACGGTATAGGCGTGGATCAGAATTGAGCCCTTGCACAGGAAATTTAATGGAACAAGAGCTGCTAGCTCAACGAAAAGTGAATCTTCATTAAACAGAGAGGGAAGGAGTGAACAAGATGCTCAAGTGTTCTGCTCTCTCCCTCCCCACCTGAGTAAAGCAGCCTGGACTAATGCATTTTCCAGCTGGGTTTGCCTTCAGGACTCAAGCTGCCAGTTAGCCCAACCCATTTCAAATGCAAACACTCCTAGGTCTTCATTTTCTGGTCAGTTCTAAATTCATGATTCCAGCTCTTAAACTGAAAAAAGTCCCTGACCCAAATCCCTTTTTGAAAAATAGTTAATCTGTAGAAGTTAGCCCTTAATTCAGCCCTAATTCTCTTTGACATCTCCCATGCAATTCACTGGAAGCACAGTTTGCTGAGTAGGACTTTTTTTCATGTAATGCATATTTACCAACCAGATTTCATACACCAGACAATAATAACTATGGCGAACCTCAGGGCAGTTTATTGGCATCCCATCATCTTGGCATTGTAATGTAAAATATCCCTGTGCCCCCTCTCCTCCCCCTGTGATAATGTCAGAATATATACTTTAAAGTCACTGATGAAGAAGCTATTCCAGGCAAAACCAACTCAAATCCCAGTGTCAGCGTTTCTAATAGAGACCTCAGCAAAGCCCAAAGTTACGACCCCCAAAACATCACATCCGAGATGCATGTTGCATTGAATTGCAAAGTCCCCGGTAACCAGAGCCCATGTTTGTCCTCCTGTCCCTGTAGTGCCTAAAACTGAGCTGAAAATCTCATACCCTTCATAGGTCAACATAGTTTAAGAGAGAGCTGGACAACAGCTGATGCTCTAGGGAGCCACAGAGGAAGGAGATATTCCCTGCTGCAGCACTTTAATATGTACAAAGCAGGATGCAAAGAAGAATTGCTCTGGTGCATGCATGGCATTTAGGAAGGGTGTTCCAGCAGCTGCCCAGGGAAGGGCCCTGGAAGACTGATGACAACCACAACTACGGACACAGGACCTTGCACATAGGTCTTCACAGACGTTTGCACTCACTTTGCCCTGACTTTACAGCAAACTGTAACCCACAGGTCTCACACCATGTTGTCTCATGAAGAGCCCACCTTCCTCCTCTCTTTTTGCAGTTACTTGCTTCAGTGGCAATGGTTACTCAATGGATCAGGGAAATCCTGAGCTGAATGGGCAGAAGAAAGGAAATTCCCTTCTTCCTCTGATTTCCTACTTCCCTGGTTAGTTTTTAATCATCACTGTGCAAGTAATGCTTGCTTTATTTTATTAAGTATAAACAGAAGTGCAGATAGGGCTGGTTGTTTTCCTCCATCAGTTAAAATAAAAGGGATCCAAACAGCAAGAAAACGTAGCCAAGCAGAAGGCACAGAAAGCCATGCATCATAAAAAGCATCTTTGCAATCAGTTTTTAATCAGATTCTGTGATTTATCCCTGACCAGCAAGGCTCTAAACTCATACCAGAAGCAAGATGCTTACTTTGCACTTCTCTCACATGTCCCTACAGTAAAACACAGGATGGATTATTTAGCCTGGCTCCCACTGACAGATGTTTGAAGCTGCAGATGCTGAATTGTCCATGTGTGAGAGCAGCTCCATGTGCAACATGTCCTGAAAGTCAGATCCAAGAACACGGATAACTCCAGAATGGAATGTGGATGAAGGCAAAGAGAAGGAGGGAAAGGGAACTTCATCCTCTACCAGCAGCAACAGGCATCATGCAATTGGCTCTTATGTGCTTGCACAGTGGGCGTCTCATTTACTTCTACCAAATTCTCCCCCACCCTCTTCAGAGTGAGGGCAGAGAGTGACACCCAGAGGGGTAACATCCAGACCCATAGCACTGCACATCACGAGCAAATCCAGCCCAAAAAAGTCTCTTGTACCTTACAAATGTCCCACAGTATGCTGACTGCAAGTTCCTTTTCTCAAAAAAAATAAAAACCAACACAAAACCAATTTCTTTTCCTAGAAAATAATTCTTTTTTTAGAAGTCTCTTAAAATTAAGAAGGATGCTACAAACCCCAAATATTGAGTCACCCGCTGCCTCGCCCATCCAACCTCCATCTTCCTCCCTGTCCTGCTCCTCCACGCACAAAGAGTGTGACATCTGAGTATTCACTGCTTTATGCAGCCTATGGAAGCCAAGAAAACTATTTGTTTCCCACACGTGCTCTGGGGCTTCAGATCATAACACCACGCCGTGAGGTGAACCTCTTTGCTCCACCCCAGGCTGTCAGTGTGGGCACGCAGAGTGCTGTCCTGTAGGACAAACAGCACCCACCTCTCTTGGGAAGCTGCTGTGCTCTTCCTGACACATTTCAAACAAGGAGATGAAGCATCAAAGTTCTCTGTTTCTCTCACTGGCATTAGCAGGATACCAGTTGTTAACGTAAGGTTCGGCAGGAAAGGCCTGTGATGTCCTCCTAAGACATTAAATAGGTCATGTCTCCAGCAGACAGCATCCCCACAGCAATGAGTTAACTCTCCTGGCTGCATCCCAGGAAACACTGGCTTCAGAGTACATCCTGGAATCCATTCAATACAGGCAGGTGTTTCTTTAACATCCACCAGGACCTTTTGGTATCTAATGTTTAGCATATGCACATTTGTAATAAATTTGGTTTAGAATTCAGCTGAGCCCAGTGTGAATGATGGCACAAAGTGCCCCAGGGATGGAGAAAGCGCGAAAGGAAAGGAGCTGCCCAGCTGGAAGGAAGGATGGAGAGGGTGGCTGCAGGCTAGCTCCTCTCTGAGAGCAAGCCCACACCAGAAAGACATCGCCCGCTGTTCTCCTTCCTGCGGGTCCCTACTCATCTGCCTGGTAAATGGGACCTCTCTTCCCGAGGTGCCCTGCTCGTTCGTGCTGACAAACCAAGGCACAATGCAATCTTCCAGGTCTGGTCTCCAGCAGCAAGCCCTGGCTGTCTTCTCTCTCCTTACACGCTCCACCTGGCACTGCACCAACCAGAAGACTGAGTGTCTTCTCCCTGGACAAACGTCCCAGGAACAGCCTGGAGTTCACCCCAGGAAGGGGTCACACCACTGAAATGATTTCCTTTCATTCTGTCCTTCCAGACACTGTTATATGGGCTGCTTGGAAAACCTCACAGTCAAGTGAGCATTTAAGCAGGGCTTGGGGTTGGTTTTCTTGTCTCCTATTATTATTAAAGAAAACAAGTGGTTTATTTCTTTTTTATTATTCCTCATCTGATATTTTAGAATTAATCATGGAGACATCTCCTTAACCACGGGTTTTCTTTTGTTTGTGTCTTTCTTTTCCAGGCAGGAAAGCAGACAAGACAATCACAGAAGTCCTTCCCCGGCTTTAAAAATCCACAGATTATATTAGTGATACTATTACTGTCAGCTTCAGGGAGGGCAAGAATTTCAGCTTTGGAGTCTGTTTTTCCATGGATGACCCCCTTTCACTGGCATAAATCAGCGCAGTATCACAGTAACGCAGTGTATCACCTGTGCCATGGACACTGCTAGACCACAGGCAGTGGCTGGAGCTCTGCAGAACAAGGGTTTTAACTGATCCTGCTGATAATCACTTAAAGAAGCCACAAATATTCTTCTCCAGCTTTTGTGGTCCATTTGAAACCAGCCTGGATCTCACCTTGCCAAACACCTCACTATAAGCGCCTGGTTGTACATACTCTTGTTCAGCTGAGCAGACTCATGCATGGAAAAGTTCATTTGTTGGATCCAATGTTCAGCTGCATCCTTCCTCTCAGGGAGACCTCTGAGAAAAGCTTTAAAAGTGGTATCTGTGACCTTCCCAAAGTTAAAGCAGCCATGGTACATGATAAAATACATTAAATCATTCGTTGCCATTCAAATTAACCCTTCTGCACTTGAAGGCAGTATTGTGAGCTTTTCACAGATGCGATGAGAGTGGCTGCTCAGATGCTGAAAGGGATAATGTTGAAATTTACTCATTCCAAGGACTTCCAAGCTTAAAGGTGGAAACCTGGCAGGATGAGCCACAGCATAGGTCCCCAGGTCAGAGCCCAACAGCAGCAAGAGTCAGACACTGTTGCTGTGCCCGTCACACAAAGAACAAGAGGAGGACATAAATGGCTTAGGTTTGGTTTCTGAAGACAAAGACCTTGACAGGGACCCTGAGCTTGGGTTGCCACTAGGAGAGATGCAGTGCAAATGAATGGGAAAACTGCTGGCCCAGGCAAGAGCTGACTGTGCCTCACCCCCTTTAATGTACAGCATCAAACCTGTCTCCATGGGAACTATAATAAGGGCAGAACTTGTCTGTGCCATCTCAAACCAAAACAGGGGGAAAGAGTCAAAGAAAATAACGAGCCTCACAGTGCTGTGATTCAAAGAGAGCCCGAGCAGGTGGAGGAGCGAGTGCCCTGCTGCAACCACACACTGGCACTTTGCTTCCCTTGCTCTCAGCTGGGGTGAAGTCCCGACCCTGCTGCTCTGGTGCTTGCAGCTGTAGGCTGTGCTGCTGCAATGCAAATGCAGAACAGTAGCCACTAACCACAGCTTCAGCTTTGTGGCGTGTGGCTGAACAAGGCTCTCACCCGGTAGAGATCAGAGGACAGGCACCGAGTTGGGGAGGGAGGCAGAGGGAGCGTGGGGATGCTGCTGGGAACGGGTGCATGCGCGAGCAAGACCATGCAGGACTGAGTTTACACCTACACAGGCTTTAAACAATCCTGTGGGCATGAGTACCTTTACAGACAGAGGAGATGAGGGGAGGGTGGAGTAGGTGGGGATGAGATATACTGAAGGCAGGACACAGAACTCCTGCCTTGGTTCTGTGGAATAGAGATCAGGAGATCTTGGGAGCAAAGGGGAGAACCCAGAAAAAAACCACTTTCCCTGCTCAGCTTTGTGCAACAGGTCCAGATCCAACCCCTGTTGCACCAGGCACAACCAAGACATGGCTCTGTAAAACCCAGATCACCTGCGAATAAGCAAACCCTCCTGCCTGCGTCAGGACATTGGGAAAACACCCAGCACCACCAGCACGGAAGGTCAGCAATTGGCTTTTCACCATTACCATTACCATCCCAGTCTGGAGGCAGGAGCCGGGTGGGCTGTCAATGTATTCCAGCACCACTATGCCCGGTGCTCAGGGATGGCTCACCCTGGAGAGCTGCTGCCACCCCACCACCCATCTCCACCAGTGCACAAGACCTGGGTGAGCGCACCTACAGCTACTCTCTCCAATTGTTCCCTAATCGTATAACATTGTCAAAGCTCAATTTGTCTTCTTACAGTGTAATTTGCTCTCCACCATGCACTGCTGGCTGTGTCTCACTGTAACCCCTGTGTCTGCAGCCACCCGAACGCATTAGGGTTGAGGAGGGGCCTGAATTAGATTATTTGTTCTAATAAAAATAAATGTAATGGAATTACACAACAAGACCATGTGAAAGTCAGCTGCTTTGACCATACTGGTTTTGGTTTCATGTTAGCTGAGAGAACAAGCATATGGCTCATCATGCTCCCTTCTCCTGACCCACACCTGAAGGCTCCTGTGGGAGGCAATCCAGCCTCTGCACCAGCTCAGGCAAAGGTTAGATCATGCTAGCATCCACCAGCTTTTTCAGACAAAAAGGCAGCCCCACAACAAAATGCACCAGAGAGAGCAGGGAACCCCAGGAAACAGAAGCGCAAGGAAATTAAAAGTGAAAGCCACAAAGCACTCTCCTTCTCTTCCCCATAGATTGCACCACAACAAGGTGCCCACAGGGCAGCAACCTCAGAGCTGCAGCTCATCATAAATTAAACGTGCCTTTTACCTTTCTTATGGCTTTATTCCTACACACACGCAGGAGGCAGGAGCAGAAAACATGCTGTTCAGCCTTCTGAAGACCTGAAGGCACCACCCTGCTTTTCCACCCTAGACATAATCCATGCATGGTGAGAAATTATGCCACACGTTCTTTTTTTCCTCTATCAGTTCAGAGGACAAATGAGTGATTAGACAGCTGAGGGCAAGTGCGGGCCACAAGTGCAGGCCTGATGGTAGAAGTCACAATCACCAGCTGAGCCCAGTGGGGAGAAAACCTGGAGTCAATGCAGAGCAAGCAGAAAGGGTCCCCTGCTCCTCAGCAGCCTTCTAGGCAGTGCTCAGAGTGAAAGACATTGCTTCCTAGAGCAACCAACCAGCTTCCAAATAAACACCTACACCATTTCATTTTGTGTAATGGTCTTCTTAGACTTGGAAATTTTTGAGAGACTACCTGAGGAAAGAAGCACAGGAATGACAACATCCGAACAGAGGACATCTCTAACCTGGCACCCATCACCATCTTTTTCAGCAACTGAGCTAGGGAAGCCATAAGTGGATAATTAATTAGTACTCGTCCCATGAGAGAACATTTTCTTTACCCTCAGCACCTTAGTGATCATCATGTCCTGACACAAGAGCCTCTATCAACTTGGCAAACTGTCCCTCCAGATGTTCAGATGCGGAATTCTCAGTATTTATGCCAACAAGCACTGCAATCCTTGTGCGATACCCTTGGGTAGCCTAAATCAGTGTGGCTCCTCAATGAAATCACTGAGATTACTTCCATCTACCAAGCTGGGTGTCTGTGAACCATGCATGGAGCAATCCTATCCTGCTTCCCTGCTCCTGTGGACCAGCAAGTGCTGGGAGGACAACACTCTCCTGCTTTTCACTCACACAACAGCTTTGGTTTCAAACACAAACCCACAATGAGTATTTCCATATTGTGTAGTGTGACAGTTGGATGTGCAAGGCAATATGCTGCCTCCTCGCATGTTCTTAGCATACACACCATACCCTTCACTTGTTGCTCCTACAGTGTGGGGGACAGCCAGAAATGTGGTGAGTCACCACAGAGGACACCCTGGTCCTCACCTCAAGATGCTCAGCTCATTTCTCTGTCCCAGTGCATCACAGCTCCAGGATTTGTATTCCCACTCATCCTCCACATTCCCCCAGGCACTGCCTCCTGCCCAGGAGCAAGGGTGTGGAAAGCAGGAGACACCTGAGGCGTTCTCAGAGGAGAGGTGGAGAATTCCAATCTCCTCTCTGGCACCCCCTTCACCACAGGCTGCCTTCAGTCCTCTGACCCACATCAAGCCCTACCTCCCTTGAATTCATCTGGCAACCCCTTCCATCAGGTCTGAACAGACAGTTCTCACCCAAAGGACTTAGACCCCTGTGGGCAGGCACCCTTACCTGGGGAGTGCCTTGCTCTTCGTCCTGCCTCAGATTTCCTGGAAATAGGGATACTTGGAAAAGGGGAGCAAGTGTGGAAAGGACAAGGTGTGCCAGCTGGCTCCAGAGGATGGGGAGGAGGAGGTGGGGGAGAACCACTGATGGCACTCACAGGAACACAGTTGGTGCAGGGGAGCCGCATGTTCAATTTGGAGACTTCCTAGAGGGCTTTAATGAGCCAACAAGCGCAGTCAGGGCGCTTGCTCCTCTTACTTTTAAATCAGTGTTTGTAAGTACTGAAGAAATTGAACTATTTACGTTTATCCCCAGCAGGGGACTGTTTAAGGAATTAAGATAAACATACCTGGTGTGTAAGCACTAATTCCTTAAACAAACACATGGGTTCACTCATATGTTTGTTTTTCAACGGACAGTACTGACAGTACTGAGGTCAGGCCAGGAGGGGAGAACAGAAGCAGTGAAAATCTTTCCAGAGGAGAGGAAGGCTGCTGCTGCTCCTTGCACACCGCAGAGTTCCCTCTCCTGATGGTCCCTGGGTCTCCCCTGCCTAGGGGCAAGGGTGGGAGCTGCTCCCACATCACTGATCTGCCCCAAGGAGTGATACTGCACAGAGGGCTGAAAATCCCGAGCTGCTTCCCAGAGACTGAGCTCAGCCTGGCTATACCTCATCCACTACTGCAATGACAAAATCAAGTAATCTAAGAAACTCTACCTTGCCTTTGCTATCCCAAGCAAAACAGGTCAGCTGCTATAGCACGGGACAGAGAAACTCATTCTCCTTGGGCAGACACAGATGATACTCCCATTAAAAGGAAAATACTTTATCTCAGAAGACAAATGAGGTCATAATGACATCACACACTTCAAAGCACAGCCCAGGCCAACTGCCACTGCTGTCTAGGAGCTTACTGTGGGCAAAGCAGGACCCAGCTCCCTCCTCACTGCCCTGACACCACAGAAACTTGCAGCTGTGTCATGTTTTAATTACTCACCCTTCTATGAAGTTTCTATGAGGGAAGTTTGTTTTGGAGCTAGGAAAGATGCCTTGAGGGGGGGAGGGGAGGGGAAATAACACTGGGTTTTCACTCAGGCACAACTCTGTCTCTCCTGGCATCAGATCCACAAACTGGCTCTAATTCCAGTACCTGAATCTAAGCACTTGGAGATGCTAACTTTCCTCAGCTTCGGAGTAAGCCTGACACACGTCGGCATTCGGCAGTGACAAAACATTCAGTCACAGCGACAAGAGCTTGGAACCACTACTGAGCTCGGATGTGACAGGGAAAGCTTTGCACTGTGGACCTGGGACATGCCCGTCAGAGCACAGAGCTGACTGAACCCCAGAGTTCTGCGGCTGGAAAACACCTTCCTTCCTTCAGCACCTTCACGAAAGCCAAGCTTCCCACTCCTGAAGATCTCTGCCAGGCTCCCTTCCTGGCAACTTTCTCTGTGGCACCGGGCTCTTGTCCTGCCCTAGCCGCACCAATGCTTCCTGCCTTCCTGCGGATCTCTACTGATAACTCCAAGCAGTTCACCGAATATCACAGGTTGAACAGGCGCAGAGGCATCGCAGCAGGCAGGCACACACGCCGATAACAACACCCGTTGTTAACAGCCCCTCTGCCCAGCCGCTGCCCGCCTGAGCATCACAGCCGGCAACCTGCGCTGCGGCCCCTCCGCACCACGCACCGTCCCAAAGCCGCGCCGCTTCCCACAGGAACGCGGAGCGCGGCTCCTCTCCGCCGGGATACCCGCTGACCACACCGCCCGTTCCCGACCCGCACGTGCGCTTCCCGCAGCCCCACCGGTGGGCACCAAACGGCGGCGCGAAGCCAACCCGGGGCAGCTCCCCGGAGCGGAGGGCGCAGCGCGGATCCCGCCCGGCACCACCGCGGGGCCGGGGGCCGAGGCGCACGGGCTGCTCCCGGGAGCGCTCCCCGGTCCCCGTTCCGCCGGGCCGGTCCCACCCGCCGGAGGCTCCGCTGCCTTACCATGGCAGAGCCACGGTAAGTGGCACGGCGCGGCACCCCAGGCGCGGCTCCTCATCGCGGCGCTGGGACAGCACGGAGCCGGTCTCCGCTCGGCGCGGTGCGGGGGGAACCGCGCTCTCCGCCCGCGGGGCTGCGGCGCTG
>JAOEHY010031370.1:37567-67496 GCA_025447955.1 Psilopsiagon aurifrons | reverse complement strand
CCCACAATAATGTCTCCCATCACTGTTCTCCCTTTAACCCTGACCCACAAAGTCTCTGTCAACTGCTCACCTGTCCCCAGACAGAGTTCCATACTCTCCAGCCTATCCCTAACATAAATAGCAACTCCCCCTCCCTGCCTACCAGGCCTGTCTTTCCTAAAGAGCCTGTAACTTTCCATTCCAACACACCAGTCATAGGAGCCATCCCACCATGTTTCTGTGATGCCTATTATATCATACCCCAGTAGACGTGCACATATCTCTAATTCCTGGTAGTGAAATACCTGTGTAAATAATATGAAAAAACTAGCTCTACAATTAGAGCTGTGCTCCTAGAGAAGGAGGATATGTGCCCCACATTCCATGTGATTGCGAACCTTTAATTCCCTGACAAGTCAATGGTCACATCTGGAGAATGGGGCTTTGCGGCAGTCTTTTTGCCAGTTTGGCAGGAGAGAGGAAGGAGAACACAGACAAGTCTATGGTCCCACAGTCATGCTCCAAAGATCAATCTTGGATACAGTCCCAGGTCCCACAGTACAGGCACATCCAATCATTCAAGCCTTCCTCCCATTAGTTTGATACCACTGCTCAATGGAGCACCTTATTTGTTTTTTAATCCTAATGACAGTCTCGGCTATTAGACAGCTTTGGTCTGCACAAGTAAGAAGTGTTTTGAAATTTAGGCTGTTTTCTTAAACATCTAACATCCTATGGTAGAAACATAGAAGGATGTTGAGGAAAGACCAGTCCTGTAGTGTAGTTAATCTTTCATCACCTATGAATAGATCCCGAGTACTGTGAGAGAAATCCATCCTCAAGATGCCCACCAACTTTTTCTTTCATGAAATTATATAGTTCTCCAATGCAGGTTTCATTGGGAACACTGCTTTATCTCAAAGAAAATCTCTCTCTTCAAGCACCTCAGCAAGCAGGAAATGAAACCTGTGAGAAATCACCTGGCAGGGCATTAATAGAAACAGATTACCTCCAAGAGGTCTTGAACACCTCTATGTAAGCAAAGACTTCTTTGCTGCTGTCTCGTTCAGGTACTAGCAGGGAAGCCTCCAAGCTTTGCCTTCACAGATTGCCCTAATGTCCTTTCTCCTTCCTTTCCACCATACACATGTCCACTATCTCTGCAAACTAACCTGGCTATAATCAGGTAATGATAAAACTTCAAACAGAAAGTGAGAAAGATTAGGAGAGATTTATTGGTTAAAGTTGATAGTGGAAGAAAAGAAGAGAAAGAAGGACTAATTAACAAAGACCTAATGAGAAAAAAATATGTAACAGTATCCCCAGTGACTTTTAGGGATAAGATGGAGCACGCTATAAGGTACCATATAAATGAAACAAGGTAGAAAATAAACATCTGTCTCCTGGTCCCATGACTCAAATAAAGTTATTAGGCTGGTTACTCTCCTGCATATTTGGGAGAGACTCACATTAGTTGATTTGGGGAAGGAGAGTTTTTAGTGGGTTATTTTATATGTTGTAAGTTTTCAGATCAATCAGTTCTGAATTTCCTGTCCCCTGTGTGTTCAGTCATTGAGGGGAGAACATAAATTAAGTGTATGCCCTCAGCTGCCCCATCCTACAGTGAAAGTCTGTGAGCTAAGCAATGTGTTTGGTTTCTTCTGTGCACATTATTCTTTTTCTATGGGGAAGCTGAGCAACAAAACATGCAGCTTCTCACTTTCTTCTAAGATTTGAAGATCTCTTTTTAAGCACTTTTAAGCTGTGGAAATAGTTCATCTACTTGTAAGTATGCAGCTTCACAGGAGGCTTGTGAGCTGATCAGGCAATACATTCCAGGCAATTCTCAGAGATTCTCTACTTTGTGTGCTTTGGAGCTGAATGGGTACTGAAGGAGATGAGAATGGTATTATAGGAAAGAAACAGATGGTGTCCAAGACATCTTGTACTTGTTCTCATGTGAGTACTTTCACCGGTACCTACCACCATACTCCTGCAGGGAAGCTGAGGGTATACTGTGAAGCAGTATCATTGGCTGTAACAATGCCCAGGCCTGTAGTGATACCCAAAATCAAGCAGCTGACACCCAAAATCAAAATAGTGGACACTTATTACCCTTTTTGCAAGGTTAGGTAGTGGTGCAATGACTGACACAGTGAGGCTTCCAGTTTGCTGGTTTCCTGCCTTCCTTGGCAATACAGTGAATTCTGGTCCTTGCAAATTCTGATACTCTGCCTGATCTTATATCTTCTCTCTGCAACATATTTCTAAAGGTTACCATTTAAAGAAGAGTCTTCTTATACTCAAGAATGTAGAAAATACAGAAACATAAGACCTGTGGAAGCACACAGCACGGGTTATAAATGATAAGCACTAGTACAATTGATCGGGAAAGGGTATTGATGAAAAGAAAGTAATTTTGGGTGGGAAAGATGTCTTCTAACCTGAGATATCTGAAAGTGAGGAGCTGTACCTACATTAGTTGTCTAGAGTATTAACTTCTCCAGTTGCTTTTTGTTGCTGACAGTATGTAAAAAGTGTGCATGTTTCTGTACATGTTTGTGCATGTGTCTGCATACACATGAGGAAAACTCAACACACACTTCTCTGACCTGACTGCTGTGGCCTTAACCAAGTCCGGCTGCTCTAGTTTTCTTCTATAGTTTGGCCAAGTTTCACTCCACAGGTGGACACCAGAGGATTTCCTTTCAATTTCTGCTTGAAGTTCTCATTGCTACTCATCATCACTTCCCAAGAAAGATGTTATTATTATATAATTAATAGGTTTTTGTGGGAAGTACCTGAACTGAATCTTTATTATGCTCTTCCATTGATTTTGCTGTGACCTACAATTTGTCAAATCATTTTTTTTCCTCTTCTTTAAGCACAAAGCAGCATGGGATCTCCAGAAACGGCAGATTCCTTCCAGACAACATTTCTGATGAAGTGCTCATTTTTTGGGAGGAAGACTTTACCATGGCTCTAGTGAACAACAGCTTATATGATCACTGAAAATCTACATTCCTGCTCCTGCCTTTTCTCCAGCATTTGGGGATTATTTGACAAACTGCTAGAAGGGGAGAGGTATTTTTAAATCACATCCATTTTAACAATTTAGAATATTTTAATCCCAGCCACTGGCCTTGCCAGAACACTGATCGAAACACTCCAGAGCATTAACAAAACATATACGCAGGGATGAATTTTGCAACGTGAGGTCATCCATAATACTAAACTTCCCACCACTAGCACAAACATGCAAGTGCAAACAGACAAATGTATTCTCACATTTTTGCAGGCTGTATGTATTTTCATTCTTTTTAAATAACAACATGGAGAAGATTTCAGGGAATACTGAAGCAGCTAGTCTGGACAAATCATCAAGGCGTAACCCACAGACTGTGCGTTGGGATGCATCATCTACTAAAATGGCTGGTGCTTTGATGGCTGAAATATCTCGCTGTTGGTTTGGGAGAGAGCAAGAAAGCAGTGGCAGGGAGTGTTCATTTGAATAATGCCCTAAATCAATCCCATATGTTGACCCTGTGACCAATCCTTGCTGGCAAAATAATCAAAACAAATCAGTGATATTTTTCAAATGGCTTCCAAGTAAGAGTCTGCGTTCACCTAGGACAGGGTACACACTCACAGAGCTCTTTGCACCTGCATAAATAAGACATTGTCCTTTATTGATAGCAAGGAAAAAAACCCTCTGTTTTGACTCATGCATAGAAAAATAATTGTGTATAGAATTAATACAGCTTGACCAAAGTGGTAGACATGGCTGTACATGTATTCTTTATTTTTCTACCTCTAACAAATACAGCATTATATATGCCTGCAATTTTATTCCATGTGTGCTTTAGAGGGAATTAAAACTGGCATTTAGCCACCACTCTCACTGAATTCTCATCTCCCACCTAAGATGGTGTAAAAGACATTGAAGTTCAATGTGTAATGTCTCAACAGGAACTGAGCAAGAGTCAAAACTGGTAATCTATTCACAGAGGTTTCTATTTGTAAAGATGGTGATAGTTCAAGGCTCATAAGGCAGCACCGAGAGAGCACAGTTTCTCTTTGCTAAGGCCCAGGCTAACACTAAAGCAACTTCTCACAGGGAAGATAAACTGAGGTACATAGAAAACACCTCTGTGGTGAAGAACCAGGAAAGGCTCCTCACGAGCTGAACTTGCTGCTTCTGGTATGGGGGGAGACCACAGTCAATGGGCGGCCACCACATGCACTGCTGTCCTTCTTTCAAAAGCAGCTGCTAACCTGCTTTTAAGGCTTTGTCATGGATGAGGTAGGCTTATTTATCATTCCTGAAAGTCCCTAGATAAACTGAGTTTCTGCCAAGAGCTAGAACTGTGTTTTGAGACATTTGCTTATAGCTGGAGTTGAAGATTGTAGAGCAATACAACCATTTGACTAATTACAGGACATACATCTAAGGAGCAGTAAAAGTTGTTCCTGTTATAAGGACCTCAGTCAGCAGGCAAAGGCAACTTATGAATACAATGTACATCTGGGAAGATTATAAAGAACAGCAAAATGTTTGTGGTCAATATAATAATTGCAGGCGTTTGTAGCCCACATGCACTGCCGAATACAGGTACCACCACAAAGGTGAGGTTTGGAGAGAGCTGAAGGAGTGCACTGTTGTTTTTGTGGAGAGTCTAGCAGCAATGGAGACAGTGGACATTCTTGCACTTTTTGCTTGTATTAAAGAACAACTCCAGTTATCTGAGGGCTGAGATAGGCCCAAGGGATGGGAATAGCTCATCATGTTATCAGTCAACAAAGAGTTTCTCTAGATGGCAACTGAAAGCAAGAATAGAAGTATGAACCACAGTCTGAAGGAAATTTTCTGTCTCTCTTCACTTGAGAAACTACAGCTGGGTTAATTTTATCTTTAGGTGTTACATCTTGTTTGCTTTTCAATGGGTAGATTACATTTGTCTTTATGAAGGATATGGAGATTTTGCATCACCTTCATAAATGCTTTAGAACATTTCCAAATTTAGCACCACTCCAAATTAAGAAACATAAATACAGTATTTCGAGATGTAAAAGCAAACTATATCAGAACTATTGCTTTCGGAACTTCTGTTTCTGAATAAAGTGCGTCATATGTATTCAGTCCTTCTCTCCATTTGTTTCCATATGTGCCCATCATTCCTCCTGCCTTTCTTGGTTAGTTCCAAACATATTTGACAGACGGACAGAAGATTCAAGCAAAATGACATTTCTACAAACTTTGTGGAGCCAGTGGCTTGGTAATGGAGGTTAGCCCAGTTTAAGGGCTGAACAAAAAGCTGCAGTGTGAGAGTAGTAATTACATGCTTGGTTTGATCTGCTAGTTGGCTAGCAGGGACACATGCATTGACTGGCCAGTAGACACTGGAACAGACATAGCTCATACTTCAGCTTCTTTAAACAAAATCCAGTAGACAGAGGGTCATGGGAAAGTAGGTGGCATGGAAGAAAACTGATGTTACAGAAGTGTGAAGTCATCAGTAATCTCATGTTACTGTGGTGAAAGTGCACAGAGAGACATACCTCATGAACCCGTACAGTCTTATTAATTGTTCACCACAAAGCAACTTGTACAAAAATACTTTGCACACTAATACTGTGCCACATTTTAACCACATATACTCTATGACATATTGGATATGTAATAGGCAATCTTGTATCTTTTATATAAAGATAAATTATATATGTATGTACGTGTATATGTATAATGCATATGTGTTGTTTATATGCTATATATACCCACAATTTGCTATAGTATGTACCATACACTATCTAAACTACAATGTAGTAACGCACTACATAGCACATATTGTACTCCATGCTACTGTAGTACTGACATATACTCACATGTATGAGTACATTCTTTCAATAAAATTCATAACCCTGTTTCCTAGAGTTCAAACCAATGAAAGAGGGGGAGAAAAATGAACATTTCAAAAATATGTGCCCTTTTTAACACCTAATGCAGGCAATAACTGCTAGGAGAAGTAAAGAGAATATGAGGAAGAGAAGAAATACATACTTAAAAAGAGATACAGTTTGAATATGTTCACATTGATCTCTGAATCTAGGCAAGAAGGTGGTTCTAGATGAGATTTTCAGGTGTTTCTACCATTTTATCCAACTTGCTTCAGAAGGAGGGCAAAAATGCTGCTGACCTCAGAGCAGAAGCAAGTCAGGAGTCAGTGTTCTGAAAAAAATCTAGCCTTCAGATAACATTTCTCAGATGCAGGGGGCCAACAGAGCTGCCTCAAAGCTAGGCATGGGATATGCACAGGGGTAGGCAAAGAGAAGAACTGTTATATCTGAAATTCTGCTTTTGGGAATGATGGAATAAATATAGAACCGTCACCTGGTGTTACAGACTTTATTACTCTTCTGCTGGAAACTGCTCTGTAGGATGAGAGGTGTTTCCCTGTGGTCGTACTGCAGAGGTAACAATAAGTTCTGCTTACTAAAATAGCTGTGCTCTCTTAGGTGAAGCTGCTTTTTAATGTTGCCCTCTGGACTTCATCTGCTGCAACATGAGTCATATCAGGTCTGGCTGGTTATCAGCCTTTGACCATGAAGGAAGGGTGGAGAGGGTTTGTTAGAGCCTCAGTGGGCTGCCTGTGGCATGTCTATCCAGGAAAGAAGCCAGGAGAATTTAAAGGAGAGTATTAAGTTTGGTACTTGCTGGGTGGTCCAATAACTTTGAGATTTTTCCTGCACCTTATGTCCACTATAATCGGGGTCTTTTTTCTTCAATATAATAATTTTCTTTTCCAATTTAAAAATGGTTATGAAGGCTGCATTTTTTTTTACCCTCTGCCACTCTCTGCCTCAGATTTTCAGGAAAAGAAAATGAGCTGTTGATGGGAAATATTTGATGTGAGGATTTGATTTTTGAGTTTACTTGGCATTTGTAAGCTGAAATGCTGGCAAGGTCTACCAAATTTCCCAGGCATGTGGGGAGAAAACAGCAGGTAGATTGCAGGTATTTCTTTGTCCCTTTCTCCTACTTGGTTAGCATGCCTGTGTTGGCTAATTGATTATCTAGCCCAGGGTTTATACTGTTGAACTATCATTCTGCATCAAAAATTAAATGTTTCTTATGTCTATTCAGTGAGGTGAAACATTTAGTTGGTTTATTTAATGAATAAATAATATCCATTCAAAAGATGATCAGACAGTTGGCTGGTGTATGTAGCAATTCCTATCCAGAGTTCTTTCTGTCTCTGCAGAGGAATGTATCTTCCCCTGCCACTCTGCAGCATGTTTGGGCTTTGACAAAACTCCTCTCTCCTGCATTTCTCCCTCCATTTTATTATTTCAGTGTCTCTGGGTTGATTGCAGCTGCAATTTCTTTCTTTCATTATTTATCTTTTCCCCCTAGAAAAAATTTACATGTAGCTGTTTCACCCATGTTATAAACCTCTTAAGAATACAAATCTGCTTGCTTAGAGAAGTATTTTGGCTTGAGTTGTTGTGAGGGGAGTTGAAGTTCACAGCAGATGCTTCTGGCTTGCTAACCTAACACCCTGTGGCACCCTTCTGATTTTTAAGATTTCAGTAAGATTAATTTGAAGAGGGAACATTTTGTGAGCCTCTTTTAGTAAAGTCACTCATGTAACTCTTTTTTTTATTTTTCCTTTCTGAACAAAAGCCATTTTTTTTTTTTTTGTCTTTGAAAGTAAAGATACATTATAGCTGCCCCCGTCAATTGCCTCTGTTGATGTCCTACAAGAGACGGGGTTAAAAACATCTGGAGTATTATTCATTACGAGGTAATCTGTGAGCTTGTTTCCACTTTTCCTTGACTCAAGAGGTCACAGCCTATCCAGGCTGTTTTGCAACACTGAATGTAAAGTGCACAGCACTCACTAGATAAGGTTCCATTGCCTATTCATTTGTCTTATGAAAAATTAGATTCTGAGAAACAATATAAAAAGTGACATTTGTGCTACACGGAACAGTAGGACTAATTCTGTTCAGAGGGGCAAGTGACTGTTCTGATCATAACCTGAACCTGCTGAGTCTTTTGCTGTGAGAAATACCTGGCCCTCGATCAGCTGCTGCAGGGAGGGCTTTGGATTTGGCCCAAGCCATGAGGAGTGTGGCAGTCTCACATCAGGGGCCTCAAAAGGAACAAGAGGCTTTTATATGTGATGTACTCTTGCACCTCTACAGTGCCACTGATGTAGCTTCCATGGTGCAGTGACTCCCTGAACAACTGCAATGTGGTGCTTGCCCAGATATCAACCCTTGCTTGCCAGAGCACCACTGCACTGTTGTAGCAGGGCCACAGCCATGCAACTGCTTCAGTGTATGCCCAGAGTGTGTTTCCTTGGCTTGCATAAGGATCAGGGTGAATCTGCAACACTGGTGAAATCCAGGACAAAATTTGCTATGACTTCAGTAAGGTAGGAGGTTTGTTCCCAATTCTCCAAAATTAAAATCAGAAATATCCTTAAAAAGGTGTGAGGAAGCATCCTCATACCCTGTAAGAATAAACAGCTCTTCTTACAGTCTGGTACCTTGCCAGGCTCATTAATTTCTCCTCTTTTAATGTAATTAATGTAAGCCACATCTTTACCTTAAAAAATAAGGCAGTGTAATTACTTTCCCAGGCTTTGTGATCAACTCGAAAGCATGACTAATGCCATAACTCCTGCCCCTGAATTTCCAATACAGCATTCATTTTTCTGGACAGTATTTATGATGCCATGTCTTGTGTCCTGGTAGGGAAATATAAATGTTGCATAAGTTAGATATAATTAATCATAATTTCCCTAAGAAATTGTGAAAAATAAGCTAAAAACCCCCACTAATACACAAGAAGAGAAATACTGCTGAAGTCTAAGATGCCAGGAAACGTGTTTCAAAAAATCAGATGCTTTTATAATGCATAGTGTTCTTTGCAAAAAAATAATCCCCACTGCTCATAAAGATGATGAAATGATACAGTTTCAGAAAGTTTGCACACCCTCTTCCTGCCTACCCATGATTGCATTATTTAACCTCAGCATTAAAAAATGTGAGAGAGTAAGAGGAATTTTTTCATTCTGTTGTTGCTCAGGCAAACATGATGTTTCCAAGATATATTTGTATTATAAAAGTTAGTTCCAAAGTGCTCAATGTCCACATCAGAGTTTAGATGCTCAGAAGAGAGAACCACAGTTTCCACTACCTCAGTGGAAGGCAGTGGGGACTCAACAGTCCTGGAAATATGGGCAGTCAATTTGTATACCTAATTTAAGTAACTGAGTCTTGGTACTGAGTCCTTTTGCAGAGCTGTCATTCCAGTTTAAACAAATTGAAAATAGAACTTGTATCTTGAAGCCTATGTGGTTTGTTTTCCTCATTTCCAAAATAGAAGAGTAGAAAGAGAAAGATATATCAGAAATTACATCAATGTGCAAAATTAGGAAATGACGTCTATGGAGCAAGGCAGACTAGGAGTATCCATCTTGGAAAAGAGAAACTTAAAGTGATATATGTAGAGAAATAAAATGTCATAATCAGTGTGGGGAAGATGAACAGTGAAAAATTGTTTGCTAATTTTCACAGTCCAGAGACTAGAAAATATCAGATTAGATTAAATCATAGGGAAAACAAGTCTATCAAGAATTATTAAGTATTAAGGAACAAACTTTTAAGGGATCAATAAACTGCAAACTGCTGAAAATTGTGAAAAATACTGGGAAAAAGATCAGTGTAAGCATGTTCTGTGTTTTCTTAAGTCTCTGTGGCTAGCTACCCTGTGACTAGCTACTGTCAGAGATGTGGTAGTGGCCTTCACAGACTTTCAGCTGGACCCAGCGCAGCACTTCTAGTTCTTATAAATGGTTAGGCAATTCAAACAACAGAGAACCAGATTCATGATGCAAGAGTTCACTTCATTTCTCTGCAGTTCATGGCTAAATAAATAGATCAGTGAGTAGGAGCTGAAAGTTAAATTAACTTTTGTATTCAGAGCTGGGAGAAAGATACTACAGCATCATATGCACTTCTGGTAACTGCAGTTTTAAGAGGGTGTCAAGAACTTGGAGAGCATACAAAAAAGAGCCACCAGAAAGACTGGGATTAGGCTTTGCCAGTAAGAATTTGTTTACATATCAAAGAGAGAAACAGAAGAATTTATCAACACTTTGGGAAAAAAATTAAAGAAATAGTCACTCAAGGGCTCTTTACTGAGAAAATACAGAAGAGCTGAAAATTAAATCCACAGAAATTCAGGCTTGAAATAATGCAGACTGGGAGGAAGAGATGTTACTTAGTTGGTTTGGTTTGTACTCGGTTGGGTTCTTTTCCCTTCCCAGACTTGAGAATGTTGAACCTTTAGAGAAAATTACAAAAGTAGTGGTGTATTTTCCATCTCTTAATACTGTCAAATGTTGACTATTTTTCCAGTCAAACATGTCATTGGATTTTATACAGGGTTAACGGTCTAAAAACAACACCACACGGAGTCTATGGGCATCTCTGCTCACTGCAGGGGGCTGGAACTAGATGACCTTAAGGTCCTTTTCAACCCTAACCATTCCATGATTCTATGAATTATATGTAGAAAGAGAGCCTTTCTCTTCTAATGGTCTTGCCTAACACCGTTTTCATTCATTCTTCCCATGGGAGAGTGAAAAATTGTCAGCATCTTGGCAGATATATCTAAAAAGTTTGCACATACTCTCAAGGCTATGCTTTCCTAGCCCACTTGCTTGGTGCATAGCACAGTCTTATTACAGTCAGATATGTTTCTGTACCTATTGTTACGACACAGTCCAGAAAGTTTATTACCATTTTGTGGAGGCAAATTAGGTTGCTCTGCTCCTGATAGTCTGTACTGTTTGTTATTCCATGCATCCTGCAAAAACATCTGCTCATTATTTCCAGTATTTCCCAGATACTTAAACTAAACTGAATAATCTATCCCTTCTCTTCTTTTTTTAAAAAAATAAGTATGAGATTTTCTGGTGTTCCATTACTTTGTGTGTCCTCCACTGTTTCTTAAATAGAACTGCTTATGATTCTGAGATTGCTGCAGCCAATTCTTTAAGTATTCTAGGATGAAGCTCACTAAGGCTAGTCAAATTGAAATCCCTAATTTAGAATTCTCTAACTTGCAATTTGCTTATTTTAGGCTTAGATATTAATTCTTCATAGTGGTTTGAATTATAACCATCTCCTCACAATTGACCTAGAGTCTTCATTTGAAACAGAGAGATTTAACACTACACTTCAATATTCTCAGGTTGGAAATACAGTACTCTTCTTTCCTTGGCACTCATTATTAAAGGGCATCAGCTTCTCCAGCCCACACTATGCAAAACAGTGGTGTTCCCAGCATGGCACTAGTGTGGCTTTCCGTCACCTACATTGTGATTTTAACTCTCCAGAAATGTATTTGCAGCTGGATTATTTGTGGCTAGCAAAATTCCCCATTATAACATAAGCCAGCCCTTTTTTTTTTTTTTTTTTTGTAAGATTTTTATTGTATTAGAGACTATGTAAGGTCACTTACAGGGAAGAGTTAGTTGAGTGGAGCTTAGGTCTCTGGTCTAGAGAATATCCAATTACTTGTGCAAAAGAACAACATCAATCCAGGAGACAGTGGAAAACCACACCTCAGAATACTTTATTACGTGGTGATCAAACTAGCAGGGTAGAAGACCTGAGAGGCTGAAGACCTACTTTGCCTTCTCCACTTCAATTAACAAAAGGTGGATTTTCAATCTTGATGTCTCATTTTTCAGACAAGCACTCCAAAGTATTTGGCTATGACAAATTCCAGTGATATTTCTTGCCCTTAATTTTAGCAAGAAAGGACTTCTGCATTTTAGACATTTGACCTCAGGAGAGAAGCTGTGCTTTGGAAGCCATTTGGAAACAGCTATGTTTTTTTCATCGTTGACTGTATCTGAGCTACTGATTGAGCACATATCTTCTCTTGTGGGCTGGTGTGGCTTGTACTGTTTAGGTACCTGAATCTTTCAGTACGGGGTGGCAAGTGAAGCTGTTGATTAAAGTAGGCAATAAAACAACTAAAGGACATTTGATTCCAATGATCTAGATAATCCTAAAATTATCAGTCGGCCCTGGCAAGGATGAAGCAGAGACACACACTGGGGCTTCCAGATGGAAAGTAAAGGTAAAATCTGAACTCTAGAAAGCCTCCATCGAACTTGTTATCACACCAATGAATAATGACTTTTTGAGAGAGAAAAATGTATTTGCATGCCCAGGCCCTTACTGTTTTCTTGGGCAACACTACTTTGCCTGGAATAAAGGGACCCTTCCAACCTTGTAACTCATAGGCCAAGTTGGTCCCTGGAGTAAATCTGTTGAAACAAGTGGAGCTAGCCACACAAAGGACTGTAACCTTTTTGTAGCAATACTGAGTTCCCGCTGCAATAGCCCAACACTTTCCAGGCTACCGCTCAGTGAAAATTTAATCTACCTTGTTTTGCTTTTAATATCATATCTGCCTCAGAGCATTCATCTAAGAGAGAAACTCCCTCCATGGTGAAATATTAAATTACTAGAAAAACACATCTTATGAAACTAGACATCTGCAGCTATGTGTGTGGTTTAGATGTAATTTTTTGCAGAAAATATTTTATTTAGTTAGGCCTTTTCGCTAAATTCTTGGAGGATGAGCTTATTCTTCTCTTTATTTATACATATACATATATATATTAAAAATATGACATAAACATTAAATAAAGTTCTTATGAACTTAGAGAAAAAGTATGATATTTTAGCACAGAGCTTGTGCCAGGGAAAATTTTGGAAGATTGTATACACACACACACACACACACACACACACATACATGTACATACACATATACATAGGATATGTACATCTGCATAGAATATGCAAAAAATAATTAAATAAAGTTCAACAGAAGATGAGCTTTTTAAATAAATACAAGTAAAGGTAATAAAGACTGAAACCAGCTGCCCCATGAATGAACTAAAAATCCTTAATCTTCACTGTAAATGCTTTCAACATGCATTCAATGAACAAGTTTCTGTACAATCATGCTTTGTGGAAGCAGCCCGGATCAGAGCGTGAGGTACATGGCTGGGCATCCAACCGATCACTGTGGAAAGTATGCTTGTAAAGAATTGGGAAAAAAGAGTTGTTTTAGTTTTGCAACTGAAACATGAGGCTGAATAATCCTGGGAATAGGTGGAAACATCACAGACATAAGACTAGGTGTCAAGAGTAAGTTTTGTAAGAAACTTTTCAGCAAATTAGTAAAAGCTTGTCAATTAAAACCAAAGCTGCCAATAGGAAAACAAAGACATTTGTGAATCTTGAAACTATTATGATTATTTTTTAATTATTCCAGTTCTTTAAACAACTTTGTTCTGATGTTTTTCCCAAGTAAAAGTTTATTTTATGGACCTTAACAACTTTTCACTTTGAAATGTGAATTTATACTAAAAGTAATGGTTTGACTCTGGTCAGAATATAATTTGGTTTCTTCATATACAAAAATGTTTGACTTTTCTTTTTGATTTGGGACAGAAAATTAGCCTGCAGTATCATATAATCTAGCAGGACAAGAAAGATCTTTCTTAGACAAATTTAGGAAATAATGATGCATTCAGTACACTGCTCTGTGACTAATTTCCTATATGATCTCTTACAGTTAAAATAATGCCTTGTAACTGAAAATATCTAAGGTGATTATGTGGAATATAAGTTTCCATTGTATGAGAGATTTTGCAGGGAATCATTCAAACTGTGTCCAAAATCCAGTTGTTTTACTCAGAAGTAACAGGGCAAGTTACAAGGCAGTGTCTCTGATCACCAAAAAAAGAAAAAGATGTTTAACTAATCAATTATTCAGAAGTGCTGAAAACTGAATACATGCAACATATTTTCAAGTTCATTTACTTCTGAGGAAGTAACTGTAGCAGTTAATACTCTTTTACTCTTTGGAAAGCATGAATCTCGTTTATCTCTTCTTCTGCCCTTGCCAGAAAATGTAGGTTTTTTTTTCCTTATCATTTAAAAACAAAATTTAAAAGATCTCCTTAATTTTTCATAATCCTTAATGTAACAATGCTGAGCAGAAATCAAAAATATTTAGGCAGCTTTTATGGAACAAGTGTCATGACCCTGGCTGCTAGGCTGAGACATGCTCATGAGGACCTTGCTCCTGAACAGAAAAAGGTTTATCCATGCACCCACCCTTTTTACTGAACAATTTCCTGTTCCTAAATTCATTCTTAATCCAAAATAATTTTCTAAATTCACATTAAGGAGTGGGCCCATTTTTGGAGGCGGTTAAGACAGAAAATTATGTGCCTTGTGCATTCTCCATTAACTGTGATGAGGGATAGAAAGACGCAAAATGGGTCAGAGTTCAGCTGGCATAAACCAATAGGAGAAGTTTTGAAATCAGTGGATATCTACTGATTTATATCAGCTGTTCAAAAACTGAGGCAAAAGCCCTGCTTCCAGCTAGCTGAATTTTGGAGATGTTGTCTGGAGCAAGCTCTGTAACTCAGGTTTCTCTCTATTAACTTCACAGCGTGAAGGGAGTGGAAGTAAGATAAAACAGTTAAACATGAAGCTCATACCAGCCCAACTCATTTGTAATTCTGAATTACATTCTCCTGTACCCTTTTCAGTTCCTGTTGCAGTGATTTGCCAGCATTTTACAACAATTACAGTGATGCATATGATATATTAATTAATATATTCCAGATTGCTTAAGAAAACTTGAGCCAGAGAAAGAAAAAGTTGTAAATAAGAAATCTAAAATCCACAAAGACCCATATTTGAGACACACACAGGTGTCAGAAAAGCCTGTGCAAATGGCTGAGTTTAGTCATGTCATGCAATGCCTCATTTCTAGCCAGGGAGCACTGCTGTGATGAGAAAGTTTTAGGGTTCTCCCTGTCCTGGCCAGCTCTCCACATGCATGGATAAACCCATGCTTGAATGGTAACCACAGAAAAGCATCACTTTCTGTTTCCTATCATCACCGAGACCTCTGTTCAGGTCTGGTCAAGTAGTGGGAGACTATGACCATAAGAAAAGGTAAGCACCCATCAAATCCAGCTAACCTGGTGAACACAGTAATACTAAGGCCAGGGAATCCTGGAACAGTACTTAGAAAATAACTTTTGGACCCCGCTGTTCTTATTGTTACATAACAGACACGGTGTCAAATCTGATGCCTTTCTCTCCTTAAAGATAAAGTTCACAGTTGTATTTCATCCTGTGATTAAGTTCAGTCTGGGAATGGCTCTAATAATTGTGCCCTTTACAAACTGGCTTCAATGTAAGACCCCAAAATGGCTTACACTACATTAAAGTTTTTGAGTTGCTTATTTGTTTCTAACATTAAAAGTATTTCAAACTCAATGTAGCAACTTCACAGAAGTACTAGGAATGACATTCCCACCTGCAAGAGTCAAGCTAAACCAGATGTTTTCAGAGCAGTTTAAACTTGGATGTGGAATAGAGGATACCTATCCAATTCTTGTGGTCTCTTCAGCAAAATCTGTCACACTGTGAGGAGAGGCCAAAATCCTCCCATTCGGTGCTGTTAAGATATCTATGAAACAAAAAGTTCACAAGCTCACCTGTACTTGAGTGGAGCATCCGGCTAATGAGATATGGCCATGGTGGCATGCAGCCTTTTTCCTGAGAGATGGGGCAGTCAGAGATGCCTGGGGGAACTGCAGGAGGTCTCTAGGCCACCCCCACCCTGAGGTAACACTTCCTATGTCACTCCTGACAGAAGGCCATCTAATTTTCACCTACAAATTGCTTCTGGTGAATTGTCCACACCTTCCCCATGCAAGATACTCTAAGGTTTCTCCCACAAGTCTACTTGAAAATTTTTTTCCTAAAAGCTATGAAATTCACCAAACTATGAGCAATCATCTAAAGATGTAGTTGCTTTGTCTTCAGAAGCCTTTCGGCTACAGCGCTGTCCCATCTCATATGGCAGGCAAGAAACCAGAGTGACAGATGAGAAAATCAGCATCCACTAATTACCTGTATAACCCTATGAACATGGGCTTGACCAGTCAAAACAGACAAAAAGAAGGAAAAATGTAATGATCTGCTTTTTCAGACCCCAGAAATGAAGGCGAGAATACACAGTGGATAAAGAGCAGACATTTAATATTGAACTAGTTAATATACGCCCCAGGAAGAGTACAGGGCAGAGTTTAACCAACCCCCAAAACAGCGTTGAGTTTGGGAAGAAGTCATGGCAAACTTCTTCAATGACATCTTCTTCTGTACCAAACTGAGTTGTCTGTTAAAAAATAATCAGCTATAATCTGATAAAATAATCAGATTATCAGTAATAATCAGTCTGTTAAAAAAATAATGAGTGAGGCAGAAACTACTCACATTCTTTGCACACAGGAAGATGAGTCCCCTGAGCACACTTCTAGCAAGAGCTTCAGCTGCTGGCTGACAGCTTTCCTTACCCTCCATGAATCAGGATTCACACTGACACCTCTCCAAGGCAGGCAGGTGAGAGGGGATGCAGTGTCTTAACCAAAAGGCCATCTTCTGCTCTTTTATGTAACCAACATGTGATAAGAATGCCTTCATTTATCAAATGTGCTCAGCAATGGCTTTTTCTGAGCAAACTTTGGCTTGTGATCTGCTCACAAGTTAATGGCATCTCCCATTGTGGGTCTTGACTATTGTGTTCTACTTTCCTTGACTGACCTCCTACATCAATGTGAAATATTAACTTCTGTGTTGAAAACATTCTGGTCCTTTTTACTGAAGCTTCAAATACCGCAAGGCATTCAACCAGTTTGCCATGGCTGAGTCAGGTTTCATCACACAGCTATGTCACTGTAATTTACATGCCAAGAAGCTGAAAAAGAGTCCTTTTTGAAAACAACTGGTCGATGTTTGCAAGGTGAAGCAGCCAGCCTGTTTTTTGTCACACCATACTACTGCCCAACACATCCCAGACTCACACTTAATGGATACCAGATTCATCTCACACCAAAACCCACAAGTGACTTTGTGAAAACCCTTCCTAAACATGTCAGTGATGAAGTTATTGCTTCATTGCCGCCTGAGTGATTCCAGTGAGCTAGGGGAAGCCTCTCTCTTCAGCCTGGTGGCTTTGAAGGCTGGTTTGTACTAGCTGCCACTTGACAGAGCAATTTTTGAGCTGCCTGTGCCCCCCAGCAGACCCAGGTGCTTTCTCCTGCCTCATGGCCAAAGTTGCTGCCGAAGCAACATGCTTTGTTACATGCCTGGTAAAAAGATGTTTCCTCATAGAAAGCAGGCAAAAAGATTAAATCAGATTCCCAGATATGGTGCCAGCCCCACCACTGTGTGGGATTTCTCCAGGAAGCTGGGGCAGCACACCACCAGCACCACCACCACCACCACCACCACCACCACCACCAGCACCACCACCACCACCACCACCACCACCACCACCACCACTTGCCAGACAAACACTGGTCACCATTGCCTCTCACTGTGGCCACTTCCTACTGCTCCCCAGCAAACCACCAGCATCTAAATGGCACACTCAGCACCACACCTGTTAGTGTTTAGCCTGAGTGTTGGCTGTCCGTCCCAATAATTCATGTCAAATTGGCTAAAGCAACAAGCAGGCGTTCATTCTTTCACTCTTTTTTCCCCCATTGTGCCATTCAACAGACTCTAAAGCTGCTAAAGCCACAAAAATGCTGGAGTGATTATTGGCCAATGTCAAACTTATTTTGGAGTGGTTGTCTTATATTGGGTAGATCTATTATTTACCTTTCTTATCTAAGCTTAATAGAGTTAAACAAATCAATGTTTCCTGCCAGGAGGCTGCTAAAATGTGATTGAATGAGTGATGGTGTTAAGAGAGCACATGTGCCTGAGCTCTGATGGCTTCTAACAGCTCACCTCCAGGGCCCAGTCTTGTGACATTTTATTCCAGGTTCACTATCAGTTTAACACTATCTGATGTAGCAGAATAAAAAAATCAGAATTGCAAACACACTTTAATACACCTTTGTACATTTTCGTACTTGTAAATCAGGATTTGCCATAGAATACATAGGGAGGTTGAAAAGAAAAAGGTTGAAAGTGGAAAAAAAATGCTATTTTTTAACTCTCAGATATTTTAAAATTATTTTTTTCTTACAGTCAGCAAAAACTTCAGCCAAGGACAAGTGCACGACGGATTAACACAAAGGAGGTAACAGTAGTAAGCAAAATCTTTTTTCATGCTGTGAAGCCTGCAGATAAGCATGATACAGGCTTTTACAACAGAAACTTTTAACTTGCTCCAGAAAAGAGTGGGATAGAAAAGGCCAGAGATCAAAACTCTATTGACAGAAGGCTTGTCTTATCTGCTGGGGCACAGCACGCTGTCTCTTACTCCAGCTGATTTAATTCTTACACTTATCCACAAGGACTGGGATGGCCCCTTGCCTTAAGGGACGTGTATTGTCTCCTGCAAGGACCTTTGGCTTTAGAGAAATGAATAGGGATTAATCCAAGCAACAGTCAAAACAGGGGCTAAAGTGCAAAGGCATAGCAGCAGCCATTAGAGACCAGCCTCAGCATCCACCGGGTGTAACTTCTTGCATGGCGCTTTCAAGGTCTTGCTGGGGCCAGCTGCCGCCCGCTCACCTGCACCTCGGTGTGATAATGCCCCATGTTCAGCAGCGAAGGCTGGCAGTGGCTGCAACAAGATCTCCCTCGCCCTCCCACCAAGCACAGCAGGCGGCTGCGCAGGGGCCAGGGGCCTCCTGAAACACAGCAGCTGTGGAGCAAGAGCTCCCGAGCTGGCAGCCTGGCTCACCTTCCCCAGCCAGAAGCATCCCTGTCCGTGGTAGGTAGCTGCCTGTCTGCCCAGGACAGGGAACCTCACTCAGAGCCTTCTCCCTCCCACCCAAAGCTGGAGTCATGGACCAATACGAGCAGGATGCACACCTTCTCCCCCTCCAGTATAAACAGGGGTGCTCCCCAGACCAGCAAGGGGGGCAGCCATGGCCCAAGGGTGCTAGCGTGTGCCCTTGCTGCTGCCTCTCTGTTGCTTTTCTGCTGGTGCGTTCCCCAGCACTCTGGAGGTCTCAATGGTGCTGTGTCAGCAGAAAAGACTTTCCCAGGCTTCCTCTTTGGTTAGCAGTGTCCCAGCTTTACCAAGTGTTAAAGCCACCATGGAGCCATCTCACAAAGCAGGGTTTGGAAGTATCCTTGAGCCACGGGTAGGGTCCATGCATCTCCTTAGCAGCCTGCCTTGAAGTGCCCTGGGGTCCACATCATGGCCCTGCACTAGGAGTGAAAGATGGGACAACATATATGTCTCTGCACCTACATGAAGAGCACTCAGGCTTTATACGGGTAAAATGCACTTTGGTTGTGAGTCACTATAGTAAGTGCTAACTTAGGAACATCTTAGCCTTGCACGACTATCCCTTTTTTTCTTTTGATCAGTGCTGAGCCTAGTGACTTTGGTGATGGTTTTATTTATTACATGATAATCTGGTAGGGAATTGGTAGGCCACTTGCAAAAATGATTAATCAGAAATACCAATCTTGTTCTGATTTGCAGCATAACACAAAACAGCAGCTCAGTGCCGCGCTACTCCCCAGTGAGTTACATCAGTATGTGCCAATGATGAAAAACATGGCCTGCCTGTAAAGCTACAATTAGGGTTAGTTTCCATGGACATAATCAGTTGAATGTAGAAAGAAAAAAAAAAAAAAGAAAAAAAAAGAAAGAAGAAAAAAAGAAAGGGAACAATATAAAGTAACTATTATAAAATAACTGAGGACTTTATATGCTGGAACATGAGTGACTCTAAGATATATGTTTCTACTGGCAATCTTTGTACTTTTTTTTCCTTCTTTTTTTCTTTTATGCTTTGTCAGACTGTCCAAGTTGAAAAGTTCACATTTATACAGGAATAAAAGAAAAATCTGAGGAAGCCTGGAGTTTATAAATAAAAGGCATGATACATTAATAAAAGGCAGTTTCCAGACTATTCTACTTTGCCATCTTCTACTTTAGATAACTGGGTTTGTACTCAAAGGCAGTGCTATCAAATAAATACAGGAATAAACAGCTGAGGAAGGCAGAATATTTGCAAAGATCCAAAAGCTGTTGACACTATATCAAGAGAGGGAACATTTTGACAACTTTATACATGCCAATAATCACAAGTTGCTTTTTTTAACATTCAGACTAATAAAGTTGCTTTATCTTGACATATCAGGATTTTTCCTCCTGGGTTGTATGCCCAGTCTTGAGAAATGCTGAGCGCCCTCATGCAGACCTTAAATACCACCACTCTTCTACAAGCAGCAATGTGGAAACTGATGTTTAAACATGGCAAGAGATATTTCAATTGCCAGTGTTGGGGGTATTTGCAGTCACACACTGCCCTAGTGGTACAATGTTTCTTAAGCCTTCTGTTCTTCACTACCCATAACAGCAAAAGTAAAGCAAGCATGTGTCTCAGTAACTTCTTTCCTTTGCTAATTCTGTGTAGGTTTTGCCTTTGAGAGAGCTGTGTTGGCTGTGATATTTTTCTTTTCAAATCCTGCACTCCTCAGGGATACTTCCTGCTCTTTGAGTTACAGAGTTAGACTGGCATGTGTCTCCAGTTAGGCAGCTGTAGATATCTAACCCCTTATAAAAAGCACATCTTAAGTGTAATAGTTCCTGGGAAGGAAACATGCAATATAAAAACACCCTTAATGTTTTCACTGTACCCTGTGTAATTCTATATTTCTCTGTGTTACAGTACAGCAGTACAGAGCCATGTTTTTACAAGTTGTTGTTTTGTCCCCTGACTCTATTCAGGCAGCTTTTATCCATGTATGAAGAAACAAACTTAGCAAATAGCGTACACCCAGCAAAAAAACAAAAAAACCCAACAATTATGTATTGGATAGCACACACAATAGGTAGCTAGAAGCAGCTAAGCATTAGCACGAGGTACTAGGCTAATCACTAACATGCTCACCTCCCGCAATAAAACACCCAGTAGGACATTGCTGGCCAAGCAGGCATCTGACAGGTGGAAAGCATCAGCCTTTGCTGCTGCTTCAGGGAGCAAGCTGGTCCTTGATGTCACTAATTTGCCAGCCTCTGTCTCATTGTCTTTTCCCTTGAGGTTTTATAACTTTTCTTATCAGTGGTTTTCTCCTTGAATCCTTCAGGTGTTATCTGTGCCTGTCCCAATGATCTTACCTCTGCTTCTAATTTCACTTTTTAATTTGGCTGATTCCAGTCTATGTGTTTTCTTGCAGGTCTGCCTCATAACTTCACATTTCTTTAAAGTTTGAGCTAAAGCTGCACAGCTGGGCTGTATCAAAACTAAGTCTGGGACCACAGGCAGCTGAGCTCCTAGAAGGAGAATCACAAGGGGAAACAGAGAGGAAAAGTCCTGTTTTGGTGGGATCGTACCATACAACTTTCCAAGGTTTTGAGGAGAACTGTGGTTACAAGCTGGAGACGACAGTGCTTCCTAAGTTTTGCCCAGCCAAGTATATGGGAGGTGGATCTCTGGAGTCAAATCAGATAACATTTTCCAGACATCTACAGTCAGCTATTTCTCCTTCTAAGCAGAATCAGAATGAACAGACTTTGCAAATGGTTACTGTGCCCAAACACACAAACCCAGAAATTCAAGAAAGACAATACTACAGAATTCTCAACTGAAATAAATATGCAAGGTCGCTTTTGCTTCAGCTGGAGAAGAAGCTAGAACAGGTCAGTAGTTAAGTAGCTCTGCATGACCTGCAGAGCTCCACATTCAGCTCCTGGCTCTTCCAGTGACCTTCCTGTGTAATTTAAAGCAAGATGTGTAAGTTCCAAACTTGGACAGCAAAATGCCTTGAAGATGGGTATATGATCCCAGTAATGCCAGTTTATGCATATAAGATTCCAAATTAGTTCATAAAAGGTTGTAAATTCAAGGAGGGAGAGTGTGTGCGTTAGTGTCCAGAAGTACTGCTTAGAGTCAACTCCAGGCCTCGCACTTCTCCAAGTACTTGCTGTCCACGTCAGGGCTGGATGCCTCTGTTTTTCACTGAAAGTGAGTCACCAGTACTAATCTTCTTCTTAAAAAGAAATGGGTGAGGAGACTTCTGCTTATGGATCTGCTGGTTGAAGTACTCACAATAAGGGTAAGACCTGGCCTCTAGTCTCTCCAGAGCTTTCTGAACTTGAAACAATGGAGTTTAGAACCCATTTTTAAGGCAGTGTAGTGCTATTGACACATCTTAGCTGCTGTGATGAGTAACAATGTGGAAGTCATGGTCCAGAGAGACAAGCCTGGCTGTGTTGCACAGTGGAAAAGCCATGCAGCTGGAGGCGTGAATTCAATCCTGGTCACTGTGGTCTGGTGATGCACTGATACATTTTTCAGTAGATGATAATTTGGAATAGTCCAGCAAGCAGGGATTGTTATGCAGACTAATGCATAACATGAAACATGAGTGCCATGACTCATGATGGCCATAATTTAAACAAGAGTGAGACAACCACTTGTTGCTAAATGAGGTGACTTTGATACCTCGGTTTAAAAAGAAGACTTGGTTTATTAAATTCAGTCCCACATAGGCTGAAGACAAGTGCCTAGCCTGCTGAATAGGGGAGGTGTCAGCCTTTCCAAATAAATGGTGTAGGCATGTCCCCACTCAGTTAGTGGCTGGTTGTGAATCCCAGCTGAAGCTCTAACTCGCCCATTCACCATGTGAGGAAGTGTCCAACTTCTTTCCAGATACAGCCTAAAACATTTGTTAACTATTATTTTTTAAGGATGATATCACTTCAAGAATTAGCTGTGACTTTATTGTCATGGCGTATCAACTGACTTGCACTACTTCTCTGCCAGTTACAGCAGAATCACAAATGGCATTTAAATGTGTGCATTACAGAGCTATTTAGGAGCCTAACTGTCATTAATTTAAATGGGAGCTGTGCTCCTCAGCGGCCATTAGGTGAGTAGCTACTTCAAAGATCTGGACGCAAACAGCAAGTTAGGTGCAGTGATGTCATGCTTTAATCCTCTTGTAGAGCTAACCTTAAATTTATAAAGAGAGCAAGCGGAAAAAATTTAGGTCAGGTTAGACCAAAGCAATACAATACAGTCACTGATAACATGTGAAACGATTTCACTTCAGCACTGATATTTTTAACATTAATATGTTAAATATTAATATGTCATAATTTTGAGAACTTTTTTTATTATTTTTCTGAACAATAGAGTAATCTTACTGTAGTCTTAAGTGCCATAGAAGAGCAATAAAATATAGGCAAAGTATGGATTTTATTCTACCTGCTTTTCCCAGACTGCATTGAGTCTCTGTTAAGAATAGCCACATTTAAAATACTGCACTACACTTTATGACTGTTGTTCTACACTTTACGACTGTTACTTTAAATCACATGCAATTAAAGCAACCACAAGTATTAGTCCATTATTAGTACAAATATTTCCTTTAAAGCCAGCCTGGGGGTTTCTGCACAGCCCTGTACTCCACAGATGGGGATGGACAGTAAGCAATTGTCACTGAAGTAGTCTGAAAGGGCATTTATCTGGTTTTGCCCCCCTCCAGAAAGAAGAAAATATTGTTCTGTTAGAATGCATTTAAATGTTTCCCCCTCTTGTGCATTCTATATTAATCACAAGAGAGACGAAATGGAGACAGGCCGATGTTTAAAAAAGCCTGTGAAACTCAGTGGAACAAGTGGGATAATTTCCAATTTCTTTACTAGGTGTTAGATCAGGCCCAAAGGAATCACCAGCTGAGATCCAGTCTGCCTTCAATGAACTTGTACTGAGATTTCAGGCAGTTAGTCAAGCACCACTGCCCTCCCAGTGGAGGGGAAACATCTCCAAGGGTCTCCATGGGAAGGCCCTGCCTGCCTACCCTGACACCTGAACCAAGTACATCTTAGCACTCTCCAAGACAGCTGGGAGCCAAGGAGCTCTCCAATAAGGGAGGTGATTCTGCCTTCTCCCTTATTGGCAGAATCACGCTATGTTTTTTTCTACCATCCCCTCACTACACTCTGAATTAGATGCCAAAACAAAATGAGTTGGCTTCCCCCACTAATAAATTGCATTAAAATTGCTCTTAACAGTATTACAGGGGCTCTGTGTCACCACTGTCAGACTGGATTCCCATGCACAGACTGTGCAGGGACTGACACCAAAATCTTGTGGAGTTATAGATGTGAACTTCATGCTGCCATCATATGAGTGCTGGGTCCAAACTAGCATTTAAACCAGAAGGGTAGTCTGGGTTTTCTTACATTATTGCATGTTCTTAGGTTACTCTTAGGGACAATGCCTGGCAATTAACGGGAGAACACCTCCAAAGGAGCAGATGAAGTATGTGCTGCACATAGAATGCTGGCCCTCTCATGATAAAAATATAGGCTACATTTATACTAGTAAATTAAGTAAGGCCAATAAATGTTACTGGGCACTGTTGTTTGGTTGTCCCTACTCTTAGAAGTGTTAGACTAGGCTCAGGCCCTGTTTTACTGGGACAGCCTAGAACTCCTGCAGACAATACTCACACACACTTCAAGAGTTAGCACAAGCTGTCGCAGAGGAAAGGTACTGAGTTCAGAGTTTAAGTCAAGTCAGGATTGCACTGGTTTGTTGCTTTTAATAGTAATTAATCACCAATCAGTGAACCACACATTCTGGATCAGTATCAGTAATACAACGGACAAATCACAGTGCTGAACATCTCTCAAATTAGGTCATGTTTATTGACACCCACAAACCTCTCAGCACGATTCTGGGCCTAATGCCAAGAAGCTTTAAACTCACGTGGAGATGCAAACATGCACATACTCATCCATGGGGGATCTCCAGCTGCCCACCTACTCCTGAAGCTCCACACTGCCTTCCCACCTGCCAGGTGCTGGCTGCTCCATAGGTACCTGTATCTGCTTGGCCTGCCCAAGGCAGGGTATCACAGGCTGTCTCTGGATGGAGGCGGCACACCAAGTTTTGACTACTGATGTTTTCACATCAAGATCTCCATCCCTGTTACAAATTGAGATCCCTTTTTTTTCAGGTTGATTCCTTCTTTGTTTCAAAATTCTATTTGTAATTCGTTAATTACTGTTTACTCCAGTTTATGGTCATCTTCTCCTTTAACATGCTGAATTTTTGGGGTTGTTTTCTGTATTCTATCCACACATGCTATTTACAGCTACATGCTTATCTTAGCAGGTGGGGTTATGCAAGCTCTTTTTCAAGGATGGGCTGTGCAAGCACCCCCAGAGTGGACCAAGGATCATTTCAAATGGACAGTTTGGGATGCAGCCATCCTGTTCTGGAGGGCAAGAGAAGTTAATGATGTGAACACAGACACTCACATGTGGGTTGGGCTCACTGCCAGAGAACTGTCCCAAGCACCTTTAATTTCCCAATACTGACAGAGCTAAAGATGACTCTCAAGGGAAATAAGCAAGCAAACTTTGAGCAACATGCAAGATACAGTCAAAGTCTTGATCTGGGAGATAGCTTTCCTCCAACGCCCAGTGGTTTATAGCTGGGATTTTTGTTTTTTCCAGCATACCAATAAAAAATGGCAATAAATTTCAGGGCTTAATTCTGAGGTTAGATTCTAATTCTTTGTATGCTCAAACAGGGCACAGAGCCAATATTTTTCTTCAAAACCATCTCTAAAACATTGCATTAACTTTATGTCATATGAAATAAAAGGCAAATGTCTTTTGATCTTGGTCTGCAGCCAGGTCATTAGAGGTTCCCTCATCAGCCTGTTGGGCCTGCACAAGGTCGCAGTGACTGTGGGGCTGATTGCAAGTTCTGGTTGCTTGTTCCAACCTAGTAAGTTTCTTTCTAAAGCCTTTCTTAAAGTGATAAGGTACAGACATTGAAACTAGGAGGAACATATTTTCTCCCTTTCTTACAGTCACTTCTCTGAAAAACAACAGAGGACAATTGATCTCCGAGTGGGCAGGGGGGAGCAGGTACTGTCAAATTTCTATAGAAATCCCATTTTTTTATTGCCTGTTTTGTTAATATTGAAGACATTACAACATGGATGAAACCAAGTCTGAGATGCTGTATTTGTCACTAGCCCTGTCCTCATCAGTTTTTCTTTTTAGGTACCTCAATAATTTGTCTCTTTTATTTACACTTCAGTGTATCATGTAAATAAAACCTTCTTGAGCTGTGCTCACTCAAGGTGGAACCCAGACTCCTAAGGACTTTATTATAATCTTGGAATAATCTGCATTAAAATTAGAAAGCAATACCCAACATAGTACATTTGGTGTCAAGTTTTGGAATTAAGGGAAAGTTGACAAGCCACACTAAGGGACAGGAGAAGAAGCAAGACAGCACTATGGGGAGGCAGGGCAGGAGGAAGTACCTGGATTAGAGGGAACCGGCCAGGGCAACTGAAGGGTGTAGCTGGGTAGGCTAAAGACTTCAAATTTTTTCATTCCCTGAGGCTGAATAAGGGAATCTTGAGGGCTTGGTAGTATATACGTGAAAAGATGGTATTATAAGAGCTGAGATTTTGAGCAGCAATCATATTGGTGGCTGCCTGACACTTGTCACAAACACTATCTTTTAAGGAAAAAAAAAAGAAAATAATCCTGATATGTGGAGATAAAAGGTCCAATGAGGAGTTAAATGTAGTAGCATCCATTCACTGTTTGTGTATGCAACTTGCCGGTAGTTGCAACACAATGTTCTCTGGAAAGTAAGAAAAAACAGAAAAATCTCTGCAGTATTTTTTTTCTCATAATGTGCAGAGCATGACATCAGCTTAGCAGAGGAATTTTAAAATAAAAATAACGCATGTTTTTACCAAACACAAAGCATATCACTTGCACAGGCAATAAAATAGCAGGTGTGGTATAGAATCATAGAATCTTAGAATAGTTAAGGTTGGAAAGGATGTTAAGATACTCTAGTTGCACCCCCCTGCTATGGGCAGGGACACGTCGCACTAAACCATGCTGCCCAAGATTCCAACTTGGCCTTGACTTTCTACATGAACGAAGAAGCAGGTAGGCAGTATCAAAGCAGACAATTTCTGCTGAACTGTGTGGTACATTCATTTGAGCCACTCTTTGCACTGGTCTGCAGCCCTGGAGTCAGGCAGACCTCATAAAGTTGTTTCCATGAGGATGAGAAAGAGAGAACTATAGGAAGAACAGTACAGCTGCTTTCTTCTCACTGCCCCAACATGCTATACTTTGCTCCCCACCAGTGATAGAATGCACTAGTTTATATTGAATTTCAACTGACAGCAATTTCTATTTATGTTAGGAGAAGGACACAGATGAATTTTTCCAATTCATATAATTACATCTTTTCAAAGCAATCCAGTTAGAAAATATTCGAGAAGCTGAAGCTTTGAAGAAGTCTTTCATTGGTGCCTTGTTTGGAGTAGTATTGGCTTCAATAAGATGTTCATGGAAGGTAATTTTTTTCCTATAGAGCTTGAAAGAGAAGATTTGGATCTTAAATACCTGACTTAACTTTAAATATTAGTTTGGAAGATGTCTCCGTCTGAATTAATTATTTACATGACTTCACAGACTGAGGAAGACACAATGAAATTGAAGTCATTAATTTCTTTCTACCTTGATAGGGAGTGAGGACTTATCAGAGGAAGATTTCAGAATCTAGTCCTTTTTGTGCATGAACTAATTCAAGAAAGGACTTCAAATAAATCTATGTTTCAGATATGTAACCACATATTGCAAATAAACACTGGAGCCTAAGGCAAACATTCCAGCATGGAGACCTAACTATGGTAAATGAATTGCATCCCAGAAACACCTATATTACTCTGCCTAAAAACACTTCTAACAACCTGGTTTACAGTATTTCAGGTACCAGGATGGAAGGCATGATTTCCTGCCTGTGCTGTGTTGAATTTCATCTGAAAAATCTGTTCTGTATCAGTCACTGGAAAGTCTTGATTCTGATACTGCACATCAGAGGCAAATAGATAAATAAACCCTTTTGCCATGAAAGTAGAGGTTTTGCTATAGATGACTTTCCAGAAGATTTGGTTTTAATTCCAGTATAAGAGGAAAATATCTTCAGAAACCTCATCATACTCTGGCTCCCTCTTTTGCATGCTACTTTTCACAAAGATTGATGCTATTTAATTATTCTAAGATTACTTTTTTCTTTATGAATTTCATTAATTCCTTAATCCTTGCTAGAAGAATATTTAAGAAGATATTTGCTTCTTTAAATTGAAATCATTTATGATTTGCATATCTTAGACTTTCTAAAATGGAGGACTATAAGAATCAGAAGATGTCTTCTACAAACCAAGTTTTTCTTCTTTCTTTGTTTTCTTTTCCTACAGCATTTCTGGATAAGGCTCCTGAGACATCTGTCTGAGCTATGGTATGGATTTGAGAAGATGGGTGTCAGGCTGAAGCACTGTCTGGAACTAAGTGCCACAGGACAGATCATATGTAATGCAAAAAAGCACTGCATCATAGAAAGGGGCTGATTCATTTCCCTTTTTTAAGGCAGCTGATCACCAAGCAAGCCATGAATTCCAGATTGTCAACTTCATAACAAAGGAACAGAAGTAAATTGTTAACTTGGAAAAGATCTTGGCTGGTCCAAATTTCACTGCTGCTTTGGCTGGCCTCGCTTCACTACCAAATGCTAAATGCTCTGAATGCCAGCCATCACCATCAGTAAAAATGTCAGTATGGTTCATTTCTTCCACTGATGCATATTTCCTTAGGATTACAGAGCATCCTTTATGGATTGCCATTTAATCTCAGTTGCTTTCTGCCATGCCATCTGCATCCTGGCTAGTTTTGTCTCTCTGTATTTGGACAAATAGTGTTAGTAGAGCTCCGAGCAGTGAATGACATGACAGTAAAAAGAAAATAAAACAATATCCCCGAATGACTTTCAGGACTGGTGAAGAACAAAACCTTTTATCACTTTCATATTTTCTGTCACATCTGCTTCCTGCAGAGAAAAACATCAATGCCAATAACAAGTATGCTAATTACTATTTAGGCCATAGCTTCAAGTCTTTAAGTAATGTTGCATAATTCTTTGGTTCAGTCAGGAAATTTGCTAAGACACATTTCTCCAAACTGCTGCCAAAGGCAATGTCTGTTTTTAATACTTGAAAAATAAACCAGATTTACACTTTCAAGTGACCACATTTTTACAGCTCCTTTTGGGCTCCTATGCAGCATTTGACTTTATCCCACTTCATGCTTTCTCCTTCCAGGCACCAAACTCAACTCATCTGCACTCCACTGCAACACTGAAGATCACAAACCTGGGAGCAAACTGGTTTCTACACTTTGGTTTAATGTAGTAGGAGGCAGGAGCAGAGGTGTAGAGGTGATGGAGCTATTTGCTTTCGATGGCTCAGAGCAAAATCTGAGAAAAGGATAATACAAGAAAGAAAAAAACAGAAGATGGTGAAAATTTTCTCTAACTTACAGTAGAAAATACGGAGAACTTCATGCTTTGTATTACAACTACATGTGTGTTTAAAGTGAGACACCAGTCACTTTGGAACTGAACAGACTCATTTGAGTCTGAAGCAAGGGTCACAGCAGAATAATGACATCTAGAAAAATTACTTTCTTCCTCTACAGTTGTAGCAGTCTGTTAAAATCAGTTGATTACACTGATCTCTGCATGTTCTTTATTCTTCTTTCAATTTTGGTGCCAGTCTTTGTTGTGGTCCTAAGTTATTCACATCAGCTATTGACGTCAGAAAAACTGAGATTAATTCCCCTTTATTTTAAAGTGTGGAATATCAGAAGATAGGTTGCATTGAAGTACCCCTTTCAAAGAAGTACTGCTCAAGAATGAAAGACCAGTAACACAAGTCCAGAGGAGGGCCACGAGGATGATGAGGGGACTGGAGCACCTCCCGTATGAAGATAGGATGAGAAAGTTGG